>CAJQZN010030322.1:0-18669 GCA_907164685.1 Colias eurytheme | reverse complement strand
AGTTTAACGAAATTAGGTGTTAACTTTTAACCACTTGTATACGTTATAATTGATTTATATTGTGAACATTTTTTATACTTTATATTGTAAACATTTTGTAACCTTATATAGCGACATTTTTATATATACCCCTTTGTTTATTGTTTAATTTTATTGTAAGATTTTTTTACTTGTTTACCCTTTTTATTTTAAGGGGGGAATGATGTAGCGACGACAAGCCAATTTACGAGTTACCGAAATATTTCAAGTGTAGTACCTACTAAGAAAGTTCCCACCATAGGTTCACACGGTAACTCGTATATAAACAGTTCGTGCGCTATGCATGAATAGTCAAGGGCTTGTCGGGACGCGGGTTGGTCGCATTAGGTCGAATATTAATTACATACCGAATAAATATATGTAGTTAACGAAATATAACCTTTGCGTAGTTATTTCATCTTTTATTACACCCGCACATAACAAGCCCCTATAAATTAATACTTGTTCCGAATTCGTGCTTCGTGATAATAATATGATTGAATACCTTGATTTGATCTTTTTTTTGCAGGTAATAATTAGTAGATATTTATATTATGTCAAAATATAAAATTAGACCACACTTTTTTATGGAAAAACGAGCTATTGCTCATACCTATACTTAGCATATTATCATTTTTAAAATCTGCTAAAACCTACCTAAGTACGATCAACTCTTTTTATTTATTCGTTCTTTTTATTTGCTAAATCTACATCTATACTAATATTATAAAGAGGAAAGGTTTGTATGTAGGTATGTATGGTTTTCACGCATAAACTACTGGACCGATTTTGATGAAATTTGGCACAGACAATCTTTAGAGTTTAGACCCTGAGAAAGAACATAGGCTACCTTTTATTGCGAAATATGTACCACGGGCGAAGCCGGGGCGGACCGCTAGTTTAATATAAAATATAAATCAATATAATATTATGTAGTTGTGTTAATGTAAAGAGGCAAGTTCTATGAAAAATCCATATCATTTTTTAATTATAGAATTACCGTTGTAATAAAGTTAGTTCGCTTAATATTTTTCGATTTTTTTAAGTTCATTCCATTTTATACAAAATTTTGAAATAAGTGCGACAGTGTTATCGGCGGCGCTAAAGTTAAATTTAGCTCTGAATGAGCGGTCTCATGGGGTCGCATACGAAGTCTGTAGCAAGTTCAACAAAATGTCGTACCTACGATATATTCATAAGCTAGTTTATGCCATTTGATCAAATTAGGTAGCAGGTATGCCATCTCTCAATCCTACAAATATAATCCTACTAATATTATAACTGCGAAAGTTTGTGAAGATGGATAGATGGATGCTTGTTAACTCTTGCACGCAAATACTACTGAACCAATTAGACCCAGTAAGACCCAGAATAAGACATACGCTACAGCTACATAGGCTACAGCTACATTGGAACGGGAACTATGCAGGTTTTACTTTGAAAACGGGGGAAGCCGCGAACGGAAATCTAGTACATAATTTTTATAAACGCAAAAGTTTGTAAGATTGGATAGATGTATGTTTTTTACTCTTTCACGCGATAAGATTTGATGATCCTTGGCAGTAATATAGCTTATGGATCTATCAGAAGCACAGAAGATATCGTATGCCCTATGGTATAGAAATATGTACTTGTACGGGCGCGGGTGATACCGCGCGACACAACTATCTTCATAAATAACCTTTTGAAATATAGGCCTTATTTCAATAAATTTTATTTATTGCTCCTTTCATTGTGTTTTTAAACAAATATAATAATTTGTTCAATTTTTTTTTATGAAATATAAAATTTACACAAGACACAGGTTTTTCGGCCTTTCAGTATGTAATTAAAATATCACGTTCTATTACAAATGAAATCAGTAAATATGTCAATACAAAACATCCACTGCATCTACAATGCGAGTGAACCTCGGGCCTAGCTTCAATTAAATGTAGACTATTGCTTTAGAAGTTTTTGTCATCACCATATTTAACCAATTTTTTTATTTTTAATTTATCATTTTACATACAACTACACTTCAACTACACATCTTTGTAGCAAAGAAAAATATTCTTGTCTCTATTCCTAATTTTTTGTAAAATAAGCCTGAGCATAAGCTTGTTGTTTTTAAACAATTTCAATGCAGTGACTGGGTGTGATCGCCAAATAAAGTACATAACCGACTGACTGGTTGGCTTAATTGGTGACCCTGCCTTCCAAGCCAGAGGTTGTGGGTTCGATTCCAATCCGGGGCAAATATTAGTGTCATGAACATAGATGTTTGCTCTGTGTCTAGGTGTTGATTATCTATACATATATAAGTGTTCATTTTAAATTATATTTGTTTCAGCCATCTGGATTTCATAACAAAACTGAAATATTTATATTTATTTATAAGAAGCGGAGATGCCAAACAACAACAATTTTCCACCTAGATGTCTTGCTTGTTTAAAATATCACATCAAACAAAACAAAAAAGGGTTAATTACATATTTGAATCAAATACCCTAAACTACATTGTTGAGGTGTTGAATCAAGAGCGGGTAGTGTTTCCTAACAACCTGCTTTCTTTTTCCACGGGAATGGATAGTTTTGTGAAAAACTGACAAAATAAACATTTATTTGATCTCATATAAAAAAATAAATTAAGAGCACTCATTGCATGCATTCCACATGTATATTATACAAATTTACAAATTAAAATGTAATTACAAAACTCCACAATTGCCCCCGTTGCTGATGTTTTCCCTTTTTAATATACACAAAAATATTCCAAACTTTAATCTTCCACACTCAACTTCATCCTGATAAAACTAGAAAATCCGTGACTATTAATTATAAGTAGTAACAATTGCCTTGTGAGATGTGGTCACATAATAAAAAAAATATAAATAAAAAATGTTGTGTGGTTTTATGAAACCACGGTAAAAGTGAAATTGTTCGAACGGTTCCGAACACTGCTTTGTGTAGCGCATGTCGCGTGACGGTCGGCTGCCGAGTAGGTATACCTACTCGGAGCCGCGATACACGCGACATGCGCTACACAGACCAAAAAGTTTGAGACGATGTAAGTAATAAAAGTTTCACTTTAAAAAATATAAATAATAATAATATGTACCTACTAAAACAATTTGAAAAAATTATATCTAAGTACTTACCCGTAGCTATTCCCATGTCGGTCACCTTTAACTGGCCCTGCTTTATCATAGCTTCATAATTGGGTTTAATATTTGTTAGTTGCAAGTTAAATAATCCAAACATGGGGCCTTGGTGTGCGTCCTCTTCATAGGTGAATGTCACTTGTATGTCTTTTATTAGCGCCCTCTGCACTGTTGCATACCAGGATTGCGTAACTCTAAAAACAAGCACACATTAAAAACTAAATTCTTGAAATCTCCTAATTAAACAGTTATTATTACCAAATCACAAAAAATTAAGAACTTCAAATCATGTCCCAAAACTGCAAGACAAATTTTAAAAATGGAATGTGATATAGATTTTTTTTTAATCCATAGACAATAAAGAAGAATGAAATATTCTTTTTATTTCATCAGTAAATAAATACCTACCGTCTTGGCATAGTCGTCATAGCTTCCCAGTACTGATCAATGTATGGTATTATTTCTTTATCCTTACTAAACAGGAACTTACTGCTTCCCTCTTTAATGCTTTCTTGTCTTAAATTTGCAATTGCAGTCAGACACATTTGTGGAAAAGCTATAAAATAAAACATAATAAAATAATGATAAAGCTACAGGCTCATTTATGTAATTGTAAGCAGAATTCATCATGGTCCACTAGTCAACGGAAAAATAATCAAAAAATAATTATTATTATAGGTCTTAGAGCATGATACCACATCATGAGTATCCTGCCGACTACAGAATTATGATAGAGATTTTATCAACAAATTGAAGTAACTTTTACTTACTAGCTTGGTTCTTTTTAAATGTTTCCAATCCTGTTGGTGAGCAATTTTTGCATATAAACAAATAATTCGACATAAATGGGACTAATTTTCCCAGTTGATATCCAATACAGGATTCATGAAACCACCTGTTGCAAGAAGCACAAAGAAGTTCCACTATATTCAAGTTTCGATCTTTGCCGCTGAAAAGAGGTTACATTGTTATTAAAAAAGAAGAAACACAACAGCCAGGTTGAATAACTTTTTTTTTCTACTCTAATTAAAAAACATACCAGTAACAATTTCCTTGAGTATCAGCATTTTTGTGTTTGTTTTTGTCGAGATTTTCCCCCGCTTTTTGAGATTCTGTTTGAGAGTTATGCGAATTGTCCATGGCATCGTTAGATATTTGAACTCCTTCATTTACAGAAGCCATTACAGTAATGGATAACCGGGAGGGTTAGTGGATTTAAATTAACCAATTAATATTTCATGTCAAATTCTACGAATAATAGCTATAAGATTACAGACTGAATTACTGTGATCGGTAAGCGTATAATGTATATTTATTTATTAAACGGTAGATCAATCGTCAGGTTGATAAAATACTTCAAACTCAAAAGACATAATCATACGTCACCACATGACAAATGACAAGCAAAGTTGTGTCAACTGTCAAACAGATGAAGTCGGTTAAAAACCATGGAAGACCATGGACCTCGGAGCAATAAATTGCAAACATATTAATATACACCTATACTAATTCCTTGGAGCATTCTTGGTTTAATGCTCTAAGACTAATTCAAACATTAAATAAATAAATAAAAAACACTTTATTGCACACACAAAAACAAAACAAAATCAAACAAAAATAATACACAAACAATGAAGCGGTACAAATAGGCGGCCTCGCTAAGAAGCGATATCTTCCAGGCAACCTTAGGATATAGGAAAAGTATGAAGAAAAATGAATAATTGGATAGTAGAAGGAGCATAGCGAGGCATTATAGAAGGTGCAAATAAAAGTAGGAAATACTTAGATAAATAAATACAAATATTAATACATATATACATAGAAAATAAGGAAAAATAAGGAATAACATGATGAAATAATTCAAACATTCGTATATAATAAGAAAAAAATGTTGTGTGGTTTTATGAAACCACGGTAAAAGTGAAACTGTTCGAACGGTTCCGAACACTCGAGCGAACACTGCTTTGTGTAGCGCATGTCGCGTGACGGTCGGCTGCCGAGTAGGTATACACGCGACATGCGCTACAGTCTACACAGACCAAAAAGTTTGAGACGATGTAATAAAAGTTTCACTTAAAAAAAAAGATTCCTCGTGTTTCTTATAGAAGCAGTAAATAGATCTAGCAATGAGTGTAATGCAGATGCTTTGCATATTTTTGCGCCTATATTAGATTTTTTTATAGTATCAGACTCAAGCACATAAAATCGCATACGCAAACATTATTGATAATGTGTGTTAAAATTCAAAACTTAAGTAGGTGGTACTGCCTAGCACTTAGAGCAATAAATGGTTTAATTCGCTAAGAGCGTTTTCACATTATCCGATCCGATATCGGATATCGGGCGCCGATAGCCGATATCCGATATTTTTACTGTATGTACAACTACGATCTACCAGATCTAGATTCTAAATCCTTTTTAACATGATTTTAGGGAGTGAAAATTGTGGCGTACGGACCTCAAACATCGTAGTATAGTCCTCAATTGAAATAAAATTCATTTCCTTCAATTTCTTGGTAAATCTAGTTATACCGCACAATAGAATGGCCCGACGTCCATCTTTGTTACGTCATAGCTACCCCTTCCCTAGGAACTGGAACTTGGAAGTGACTACCGCACTTTTTGTGTTCAGAAAAACATGCCGATTATGTGGATACCAGTAGTCCGTATGGTGGAGGTAAGTCCCACGAAATTCATTATTTGAAGACTGTTTTACAAATGGGTCTCACACACAGTATTACAATATCGTGTAAATTGTAAACCTCAAACACCAATGTAATTTTTGAAATTGGTTTTTGCGCGGTGATTTCGCACAAGCTAAAGTAATTTACCTAATCTGGGATCCTAGAAATGTTAAACAAACTATTTTTTTTTTATAATTTAACATTTAAATAATAATAATAATTAATACCTGCTTTTATGAAAGGGGGTTAAAATGGTTGCTGTAGCTGTGTTAATTACCACAGTGCACAGTTACTTGTTTTCAGCGTGTAAATCGTTGATGTTATAATATGTTATCTGTTTACATTGTTAAACGGTTGCATGATATCATCTGTGGCCATTGGCGGATTGTTTGTTTTCAAATTTCAAAATTTTGAATACTTGTCGAATACAAATAACAGCATTATTAGATTTTTTTATGATTTAAAAACAGTTTTTATCGTGAATATCTTGAAGATCTTGAGAATACCTAGAATAATTTGTTGGTAGTTATCCCCGGAACGACTTCTTTCATTATTCCTGGAAATATATTTTAAACATGGATTCTATCACAAGCACAGATGATATGTTGATTCAGACCAAAGCAAGACAAGAGAATATACTACTAGAAATAATTAAGGAAGTTTGCAGCGTTTCTAATTCACAACTGTCTTCAAAACTCGTTGGAAAAGTTAATAGGATCATCGCTGATTGTGACCTAACTCATTATTCCAGTCTTCACAAAATCAGTACTGCGGATGAAACGGCAACTGTTTTAGGTAAACATCATCAATATATTTTTGTAATTAGTAATAACATAAGTTTTTGCAAGAGATCTATGTCCAGCAGTGTGGACGTTTTACGGTTGAGAATCAGTAATGTGTAAAATGTCTTATGATAATATTTAAGTACAAAAAGCTATGCATTGGTGTAGTTAAAGTTATTTGAACGCAAAGATGTTTCATTTTTATATTAATATTTCAGGTTTTATGAATCAGTCTGTAGCAGAACTTACTTTTGATGAACAAGTGGAATTAAATAATGCTATTTTACATAAAATTCAATCAAAGCTTCCTGAATTTAATAACGAATTAGAAAAACTGCAGCAGTCAATGGGAGCTAAGAATTCAAGGAAAGCTGAAATGCAAACTTTACAAAGAAGTCTGGATGAGAAATTGAATGTATTGAAAGAGCAAGAGGGTGAAAAGGTTGATTTGATGATGGAGTGGTTGAATCATCGGCTTCATCATGTGTCTACATTTACTTCTAACTCCACAAAACATTTAACTTTGAAGACTAAAATACTTGAAATGAAGTCCAGGTATGTTGCATTTAATTGTTATTGCACAATATAAGTCGAGAAAAATGTTTGAACCTAATTGTTTGCCAAAAATTATAAAACATTTTGCTTCTTTGTTACAAAAAATTCTTCAGAAGCCACCTTTTTTACAAATATAAAGGTTATATTTAACCAGTTCTCCCAAGACACCACTTAACCAGCATGAATCTGCCTGTGGATTTTAGATGCCTTTACTATGAACTATGCAAAGCATTAGTTGCTCTTACAGAAATTATTATGTAGAGTCATAGGGCATTGGATAGATGAATTTATAATTTGGCAGCAAAAAGTTACAATTTTTTTTGAGGGCAATTTTTTTAATATATTTCGATGATATTTGTCTTTTTGTTTCAGAATACTGCATCTACAAATCTTGCAGAATATCTTCACAGAAACAAATCAATCTATAAAGGCATATAGCGAAGTGCATAAAGATTTAAAAGAAAGCATTCAAGAAACAGAACAGAGGATCAAGCAGTATAAAGATATTATTGAAAGCAGTTAGACATATTGTCCAAGTAACCATTATTATGTTTATTAAATTATTTTATAGTAATATATTTTATTTTCTTAAATGTTTACACCACCAGTCCAAATACTCAATTTCTTATAGGCTTTATCTCATAATCCATGACAGTTAGGCAATTGAAATTTTCAGGCATTATGTATTTTCTATTGCTACTTGAATAATTATTAGGCAGTGGTTGGCACACTCATAAATTGGATTGTGACCAAATTATTTGCAGTAGCTCTTTGATTGTAGGCAGTTCATGCAATTTCCAGTGAAGACAAATGGGTAGGTAGACACTAGGCACTTAACTATTATGTTAAATTCTTTATCCAACTAACCAAATAACGTTAAATAATATTTTTTGCAGGTAAACCTTTTTGCTGAAATCCCCCCCAAAGATGACTCAAATTCTCTTTGAGATTATGGTCGATCATATGCGAAATTATTGCTAATTGCAATTGCCTTACTAAGAATAGGTTTTATTAATGATCTGAACAATCTCAATGATATATCATATAGTTACATAATATTGTTTAGCTCGATATTTGATATTAACATTAATGGGTATAAGGCGTAAGGCGTAACACAATGTAAAGAAGGCCAAAGTACAAAAGTGGCGTAAAATATTGCGTACCAACTTACGTTCTTACAAATAGTCAATAACACCGGCATATTATGTTATGTCAACAACATAGTTCATTATTATTTAACTATATTGACGTTGAGTCCTACATTCATTTGAATCCTACTAATATTATAAATGCGAAAGTTTGTGAGGAAGTGTGTGTGTGTGTGTGTGTTTGTTACTCTTTCACGCAAATTCTACTGAACCGATTACAATGAAATTTAGCACACATAGAGGGTAACTTGGATTAACACATAGAATAGGTTTTATCCCGGAAATCCAACGGGAACGGGAACTATGCGGGTTTTCCTTTGAAAACGCGGGCGAAGCCGCGGGCGGAAATCTAATTTAAGATATAAAAATGCATGCCTGTAGTTTTATACTACTCTTTGATCGCGACTCTATAATTGGTAGGTAAGTACCTATTTGATAATATGTGCCTTTGGGTTTTTACAAAAGGCGGTGAAATTTCAAATAATGATGACGTTATCGTATGAATATAATATGTATTTTCGTGATACATATCTTTACAATTCAATATGTACCAAAGATATTTTAAATTGCAAAAGATATTTTTTTTATTTATTATTATTTGTATGATATTTCAACCGGTAGGTAGTAGGTGTCCATTTACATATATTACGGAAACATTATTTTAAGATCGACATTCACCCATTTGCTAAACGGACAAAAAAATTATTTTATAAAAAAAGAATGTTTCTCGAAAAAAATGCCAATTGCTAGAAATAAAGTACCTATTTAGTATTGACCGCTGTGATTGACTGCCAGCTAGCTTATACCAACACTACTAGCTAACTTTATTATTAAAAATTAACCGACTAGCTTCACAAAAGCTTCACTAACCTAACCTAACTTCCGGTAAAAAGCTTAGTAGGTATTTTCATAGAATACATAGGTACTCTAACGCGTACTAAATGATTTATAGCATTTTATATTTTTTAACTTATCAAAAAGATGGATAGGTTATACCTATACCTACCAACAATATCCTAATAATAATTGAGATATGTTTAGTGTAGGAAGGTAACGTTGGATGCCGTTATTAATTATTTAAAACGGTAACTTACATTTATAAGGTAAACAACGATTTATTTTGTAGCATCTCACGCATAAACTCACGCATATTTAATATATCTCGATATCGTAATTTTTCAATATGGACTAGCAGTTCCTGAGATAAACTCGTAAGGAACCAAGCAAACAAAAATATCAACGAACACGGAACGTGACCCACAGGCTGTAAATTAGTGAACCTAATAAAATATTAACTCTTTTTCATAAATTTGTTTAATTGAGTATTCTTATTCTCATGAATCTTGTTTACTTTATGTTTATGGATGTTTAATGTTTATGTGCGAGTACATAATTAATGACGTAGATGGAGTGCTATTACTAGATAATACTCTCTATGATGATGTCTATATGAATCTATTTGTAATTTTCTAGATAATCCATACTAATATTATAAATGCGAAAGTAACTCTGTCTGTCTGTCTGTTACTCAATCACGCCAAACTACTGAACCAATTTGCATGAAATTTGGTATGGAGATATTTTGATACCCGAGAAAGGACATAGGCTACTTTTTATTGCGAAATATGTACCACGAGCAAAGCCGGGGCGGACCGCTAGTATATAATAAATTAAACTAATCATGATTTCTTTGTAGATCAAACGACGTTCAAGTCCCGTATTATGAGAATGTTAACTCAAAATTAGGAACCTAAATTAAATTTATAATTAAGATAAGTGCCTATTTAATTACTATAATATGTATAATTTATTAATTAATTAAATATATTAAAATAATTATAATAATTAATTAATTAATTAATTATTATATTTATTTTATTTATAACAGTTGCAGCTGTGAGTTGCAGTCATATTAAATTATTGCTCTAGTAAGTCCAATAATCTAAAATTACCTACTATCTCTTCGCTGGCGATTGTTGTATAGTTTGTTCAGCATATACACTATACAGGCTTGATAATATGTAATATCTATCTACTATATTACTTTGCTCTATGATATGTAATAGATATTCATATCAATCCTGTATATTTTCATACTAGATATATCTATAACATGATATGACACAATCCTATGAAATAGATCACAAATTTCTGAAACTACCCCACATATCTGATATCCGCAATTACCCCAACACTTTTCACTTTACTAATTATTAATTACAAAAATATAACGTTTATTTACATACTAACTAAATCCTTTTATTTTATAACATTTATCAATCAGCAGAATTTGTATTTTTGGAATTAAAATAATATTCAATTAGCACGTAGCAGTAACAACTAACAACAAGGAGCCTTTTCTATACTTCCTTGACACACTTTACTAGCTAGAGCCTAGAACCTGTTTATTTTTATTATTTAGGTTCATCCATACTGAAATGACCATGTTTTCTTACCGTCTCCCATCTCAAACACCATCTCCATTCGCGCGATGCTTAAGACTTTTATATAAATAGATACATATTATTGTTTTTATTTTAAGAACATTATTGGAACAGCTCGTGAGTTCGAGCGTAACAAATGGACAAGGTTTTATAAGAAAACAGCTGGATTGAATTACAGCTCTCAGTTAAGATGTAGGTAGTAAGTAATAGTAGACCTACATGCCTTTTACATTGACTGACTAATATTTCTGTGCCTCCAGTGAATAAGGGAATAACTCAAAAACAGCACTTTTCAGGAGAGACAAAAAACTATATATCAATACTAAATCTTTATTAATTCAAAATTTTAAGCTTGTATGTGTAAGATATGATGTTAGAATATATTTTTACATATGAACACATATTGTAACAACCCCATAAATATACTTTTTTCGTGTTTTTTTGTAGTTGTGGCCTTATGAACGAGTACTTCATGGAATAACTCAATGTATTCACATACTTTTTTTTTAACTCCATGCAATATAACGACTTATGCCCTTATGCACTATGTTCATAAGCGCACAACACGACTTATATTATTGCCAGTTTTGGTTTTATAGAAATGATGTGACTTATTATGCTTGAAATTTGTGTACTTTATGACTCAATTGAGACATTTTAGTGGAAAAACTATGCACGTAGCTTGAAAAACGAATGAAATCAACGGGTTTTTTTTATCGTTATTAGATAATAAAAACAAAACAAAATTTAGGTATTTATGCATTTAACCCTAGAAGTCCAATCTACGTAAATTTGACGTATGAACTCTTTTATATTTACCATCGAATCGCTGCAAAATCCAGAACCAACTTATTAGCCGTCTAGACCTAGCAGTACATAGTTGGCTCATCCAGGTAAATTCCGCAATTTGGTTGTAAAGAGGATGTTGTGCGTCATTTTGACGTATAATTAGGCTTTTCGTAACTTTTAAGATTGTTTCAAATTTTTATTTTGTGATTTATTTGTATATTTTTTTTCCAAGTCACGTTTCACATGATATCTATAGCATTATACTATAGATTGAGTATAAAATGGGATCCAGATAACTTATAAACTAGGACGAAAAACCTTCAATTTTAGTAAATGACGATTATTGTCCTCCGCTGGATTTGGACTTTAAGCAAGGGGATTGGGTGGCTGAAGATGTTGTCCGGAGTAAAACCGAATATGTTATGGGGTTTTGTTACCCATGTATAATGAAAGTCGTAGATTGTAAAATAAACCTTTAATCGATCTTTCAATAATACAGTACTATGTTGTCAATGCTATACAGTATTTCACCAGTCACCACAATGAGTCTAGTCTGTAAAGGTTAGCAGGAGACAATCATTGAGTATTGGTATTAAATACGTATCAACTGCGTATTGCGTTTTGCGTATTAACTATTGTCCTAGTGAAAATTAATCGTCGAATCAATTTAAAATTCGATCAAGTGCGTTCCGTTTCGGAACGCCACAGATAATAAAATATAGATAATAAAAGTGGCAACGCCACAATGTCATGGTGGTATACATTGAGGATACAAGCACTATAAAGAGATAAGAGAAGCCCGAAAACCATATTCCTGTATGTTCAGTTAATACAGGAAAAGTTAAAGGTGGTCAGTGGCGATATTTTACGGCATGATATAGAATTTTAACAATTTCTATATCATATGATATTAAAATAATGTTGATAAAGAAAATACAATGAGCCGCAAAGATTTTATGAAAAAATTAAGCACAGATTTGAAGGTGCCTTGGATGCAAATACGACTTGTGGCACGCACTTTGAAGAGACTCTACGTGACAAAAGCCCAATTTTTTCAAAATATGTGGTACCAGAGTATCCATAAAATGTTTACGAAAATGCAGGACCAAAGAAGTATCGATATTGCGGATTTTTTTCCTATAATAAAGGCAAATTACCAAAGCACAGTGGCTAAAACGCTATATGCGGAGAAAACGATATTCATAATTGTCAAGACTGGTTATAAATACTTTTTTTTATGCGACTATTATAGACTATAGTATTATTGTCTTGATTATTGTAGTTAGATAATTAAAAACAAAAGATTAAAAACGTGTTATTTTTTAAAAACTTACCCAATTATAAGAAGAAAATATAAGTTTAACATTTTTGTTGGTTTTTTTTAGATGATTCAATTACCTATCGTTCTGTATTTATATAAACAAAGAGTATAATATCATTAAATGCACTTAATGTGTTAACTGTATTTTTAATATCTATTGCAAAAAATAGTTAATTTCCATAGAAATATATTAGTATCCCAAGTTAACTGATAAATACCTTTTTTAAAAAATATAAAGATTTGTTGTTGCAGATTTATTGAAAAAACGATTTAAAAATAATAAGGAATAGTGTGTGTTGTTTCCGTGCAGTATTCAATTAATAGACCAATAGCAACACGGCATTAATGCCAAACTGTCTCATGTCGTCACTTGAACCAATGACACTAAAAGAGTTGTTCCTTTATGCTCATTTTAGAAAAATGACACAAATGCGTTTATACTAAAATAGTGTTAGGACTGATGGAACAAAATGAATTAAGTCTTTATTCAAAAAGTATAACTACACATACGTCTTTGTGTTCGTGGGTACTTTTGACTCGAGACGAATAGTTCCTTTGCGATTGCCTAAAATGATGGATAAGGTAACTTATACCGTTAATCACACCCTACTTATACCGTTTGGGTCATTCGAAAAAATGGGTTAGGACGCAGCTAGAGATATGACCTTTTGATATGTTGTGTATTTTGACGAGCTGAATCCAATGGTGCAATAAAAACCAAAGGGAATAACTCGTCTTACTCCCTTATTCACTGGAGGCACAGATTTATCATACCCTCTAGCCTAGTTAGTTGTTAGTTTAAACTTTGAGTTTAGTGTTTACACCATAATCCAAAGTTCGAAGTTATGAATGATATATCAAATCAAGTAGTTTCTGAGTCATTCAGGTCCAAACAATTACGCGATTTAACTTTGTAGGACAGATAACATATTGCGGAGATTAGTCGCATGTGGTGTGTTGCGTGAGCTGTTCGTATATTTGTTTTTTCAACACGTGCTCGTGATCTGATGATAATATGATACAAATGTTTTGGAATATTTTTTTGTGAGTAACGTTATGTTGTTATTGTAGTTATAGTATTATTTTGATATAAGCTGTGTTAATGTGAATGTGTTAAATGCGATATGCATTTAATAGTGTTTATTTCATACATTTATAATGGGGGACGTTTAAATGTTGTTGGCCATGAGTTATTAATTTCTTGACGAGTTCTATAAATTTCGTTACAATGGTGGGAAATGTTGTTAATGGTTGTTTTAGAATTTAGATTATGACTATAGTATCTAAGTTAGCAACTAAGTATAAGGAAGTACATAATTTATGAAATTCAAAAAAGGATTATCAAGAACATACTCGGGCAACTCATATAGGTAGTAAGTACCTATAGAGTACTAACTAAAAATAGTACTATAGTAGCTATTTGCTATTTAGTACTCTGTTATGTTTCCTACATCTATCTGTCGCATCACATCGCAGGTCTCAAACGGATGAACAAATTAGAACGGATTTTCATAATTAAAATCTTATCGGTTGTTAATTTCTTGGTAATATGTTCATCCATACTAAGCCTGAATTACCTACTTAGTACTTTGTATCTGAATCTCAGGCAATCTGGTTGCGTAACAATAACAGACCTTGACTAAATAAATAAAAAAATCCCTTCTTATATACTTAATATCGAATAAGAGTTATAAGTTAAAAATTAATTAGAACATCCTTTAATAAAATGCAATTCAATCTCAAACGGAAGCTTTAGTTAGGTGCATCGATCGCTTATCATAGGTAGGTAGGAATACACATCAAACCTATATATTTTATAGAAAGTTTATTGACTGATAACTGACTGATTTTAACCAGTAATTTAAATTAATCTTAACGAAAAGGTTTACCAATGCCCATTTAGGCAAGTTTCGGTATCGGTTATCATTGATGATGATACTTATGATGAGGTATATTGATATAAGAAATTTTATAATTCGAGGGTCCCGGTCGTCTATACTCTAATTAACGGATATAACTAAAACTTCTCTTATATACTAAAACCGGAAGTTTATTTAGAACCTATTGAAATTTGAAAAAATAGCCTAGTTACAATGTAAAAATATTAGTCCGCGCAGCCGTTATTTTGAAAAATAGATCTTATGATTTTTGAATCAATAATTAATGTTCTATTACAGACGAATATCAAAAACGTTAGGAGTAGAATGGGCTCCTTTAAACGTGCCGCTATCAAGGCGTCTCCAAACTTTAGCAGCCACTGGATGGATTTGCCTGGTGCTATTCAGTGAAGCACTCGCAGTACTACTGTTTATTAAGCTCTTGTACTCCTCTTATTGGTATTTGGCGCTACTGTATGCAGTATGGATGTTAAACGACATAGATGTGTGTCATAGAGGAGGAAGAACGTAAGTGTTCCTAAAAAGTATAAAGTTAGACATCTAAATAATGTTATTGGTTCATACAGAACATACCAAAATCTTATCCTTAATTATTTTGCTTTAAACTCAAAGTGTACACTCGCTTTGGTAGTAGTTTAGAATTTTCCTTTAACCATCTATTGTGACCATGCAACCATGACCGTATTGAATGTTCGTCTTGTAGCCGTAAATGCAATTTCTACACATTGAACACCGATAAAAATCATTGCAGCGAAACGAACAACACAGATTCCAATATTTTTTCATGATCATCTATTTCTGCCGCTTTATCGTATCAGTGATGATAATTTATTTAATTTATGAATAATCATATTAATTAATTGTAGTTATCTTGGTTCATTGGACTCAGAAACATTTATCAACTTATACTTTTCAGAATCCAATGGGTAAGAAATTGGACATGGTGGAGATATTACCGCGACTACTTCCCTATCAAACTGGTTAAAACCACAGACTTGGATCCCTCTAATAACTACCTCTTTGCCTGTTTTCCGCATGGAGTTGTTTGCTCCGGTGCCTTTGGGGCATTTGCGACAAATGCCCTCGACTTCTACAAAGTATTCCCAGGATTGAGTTGCCATATGATAACGCTGGCTGGACACTTTTTGGTGCCATTCTTTAGGGAACTATTGCTTGCGTTTGGAACCTGCGCATCGTCACAAGAAAGCTTATTGTACTTGTTGGATAAAAAACGACATCAAGGCAATTGTGTGTGTCTGATCGTTGGAGGAGCTGCGGAAGCTTTGGACTCCCATCCTGGAGAATATAAGGTTATTTTAAACAGGAGAAAAGGATTTATTCGTATCGCGATGAGATCTGGGTAAGTTTGTATAGTTGTTTTAACTAATATATTTATAAAAAACAATCAAATTATAGCACTTTGTTATTAATACCGGAGTACCTAAATATTTCTCAATACATTTGTATCTATAAATGAGTCAAATGCTGATGTCTTTGAAAATTTAGTGAATTGTAACTGCAAGTCCCTTATTCGAAGGAATCCCGAAAATATTTTCCGTCATTGTAACTTTTTGGCTATTATATTTTTATACTTATTTTTTTCAGAGCACCTTTGGTACCAGTATTTTCGTTCGGAGAAACAGACGTATTCCGACCTCCAAATAACCCACAAGACAGTTATTTACGTCGCTTTCAGGAGAGAGTCCGCAAATTAACCGGAATATCTCCAATGTTTCCTATTGGAAGAGGACTGTTTCAGTATTCTTATGGTGTGCTACCTTTACGCTCACCTATCACAACAGTGGGTAAGGACCTTTTTTATTATTATAATATACAAACGTACATATACATATATTAATATACAAGGTAATTTTTTAAGAGTAGGTTCATTATTAGATTGTTTGATTGGAAGCCTCTGGCACTTATTAACCTTAATAATATAGTTTATGTACTTAAAAAGCAGCAATATCTTACTTTGTAAATCAAATCAAATTTAAGTCGCTATTAACTGTTTCGGAATAATATCAGAAGAATAATCCGATAGTTCGAATTTATGTTACAAATTTCCATTTCGCTTGCGCCGATAACGTTTATCAGATTAAACTTATTTCTTTACCAATATTTAGACGTTATCAAAGACTAACTTTTAACTATTTTTCATTATAAACTCATTATGGTTATTTAGCATGATAATATTTCCTCGTAAGGTAACGGCACCAGTCGTGGACAAGCATCCAGTAATGGACAAAATAAATATTAAATTTAAATATTAAGACCAAAATTAACGTTATATAATTTGGCAATACTTAAAATAAAAGTTTGGTTCATAAGCTATCAAAATACGACATTTCATCTTATTCGGCCAAAATGTTTGAAGATGGCAGAACGTTATGTTTAGTTGCTGCGACTCGTTTCGAAGAAATCCGTTTTTACTAAGAAAATCCTTAAGGAAGTGAGGACACAATTTTGGTTATAAGAATTTTTGTATAAATGTCAGCAAAATTTGATATAACTTTTGTTTATAGTAGTTAAGTGTACGAAATATTACACGATTTAGTATCATGATAGGTTATGTTGTTTAAATAAAATTCATCAGTGTCCATAACTGGATTTAATTATATGGATATATCCATTTATGGACATATGTCGAAAATAAACTTTTTTTAAAGGTACTAATTACATGCGCTTTTCTGTATTGTCTTTTCTTTCTGATTAATAATATACCTATCACGACCATTTCAAACAAAGGGTTCCAATATTGTACAACAATTGTCCATGACTGGATTTGCTTTGGTTCCTATAATGGACATTGATATTTTTTGTTAAAATTACACTAATGGGTCCAACAACATAATATCTATCTAAACATGAAGAATATATTTTAGAACAATGGGTCATTATGTGCTGTGCGACTCGTTCTCGGCTTCATTCTCTATAGAGATCTTCTGCGTAGAGAAGTCGCATACTCATGCGTATTGTAACGCATCTATCATAGAGAGTTCTCTGATGAACTGTTTGGATCGTTGTCTGCTGCTAAATTCCACCACCATATAGCACACACGCTTAAATTTCATCCACACCATCTTGACAACAGTTTAAAAAAAGCTTTTTGCCTCGTGCTACAATTTGGAATCCATATCGATGGACCGATCAGATTAAGGCTGCTGGCGGATTCAGATTGGCGATTCACTTCACGAGTGTAGCGGAATGCCAGGAAACAGAGATATGGCGGAACATCGTGAAGCGGGTAATATCTACCCCCCTAGAGTGATATGACGAAGAAGAAGAAGAAGTCCCAAAATGGATGGAATGGCAGTACTTTTTTTAGTTATATTTTTTCATCCCTGACTTAATGAGAAAAAAACCATATTGGTGTTTCTTAACGGACATAACTCGTATTTAACGATGCATTTGTCCAATTTTTGCCTAGAAAATGGAAATTAAGACTGTTTTAAATATTATAAGTATGCAAAATAATTAATAAGTACTATTTTTTATAAATACATCCCCGATTTATTGTATTCCAATCATCATTTTCAAGATTCTATTGATAACTATAAGTCTTCTCCAAGTGTAAATAACTGGAGAAACGACATTAGGTACAGTCCATAAATGGGTGTTCATAACTGGATGTTGTCCAAAACTGGGTGTCCATCATTAGATTTTTCACTGTCCAACACTGGTGCAAAAAAGTGGTTTTTTAATTTATAAATAACTTCATTATTTATGCATTGTAATCTTTTTTCTAACATTGGTTACGTTAAACTAACATAGAACTAAAGGTATAACTAAACAATATCCAATAAAGTTAAAAAACCTACGAGAAATTTGCAAAAAACTTCAATTTTTTCCTTAATCTGTACAAGACTGGTGCCGTTACGTTAAGT
>CAJQZN010030320.1:0-24274 GCA_907164685.1 Colias eurytheme | reverse complement strand
CTACTCCCATTAACCACTTACAAGAGAACTAAGTTTAATAAAAAAAAACAAAGAATGAAATTTATCTTCAGCGTTAATTACTGGTACGTACATGAAAAGGACAGCAATCAGAGAAACTCGAAGGGCACACATTCTGATTAATTTACGACGTGTGGCATTTTAACCGCGTAGCTAGTAATTTTGTAAATGACAGGTTTTTTTTATAGACTACGACACCGTAGCGGTGCTTATTATAACAAGGGGCGTGTATAAATGATTTAAATCATCGAGAAATAAGAAATATTTATTTTGAATTCGACATAATGCCGCATTATTGATGTGACTTGTCGCCTTGAGAATAATTAATTGCAGTACAATGTGGGATGCAATACGGTAAGAACAATACTAAAGGTACTAGAAGTTCTAGGTAATTAATAAACAAAGTGAATATTAAAAACCACTGTCGATGAATTTTCATATTGGAATGTGATTCATTAGAAAAAAACTTGAAATTTATTTGAAATATAGTCTAGGTACCTATTTATTCTTGAAACCAATATTATGTATGGCATATAGCTAATCTAAGAACATATGAAGTATGGAATTTTTTCGGCGTTTAGTATTATAAATGCTGTCTGGAATACCACAGACACAATTTCGTAAATATAAAAGGAAAAAAGTTAATTTCAAAAGCAACTTTAATTAGACTTATTATCATTGCCGAACTCAAAGTTCAAATACATAAGTCTCCCAAAGTTCACTTACATTTTATATATTCGGATTAAACTCACATAGCGTAGATAAATACTCCTTTATCAAAACATTAACATTCGTCTTTCAATACATAAAGGTTAAAGCTATTATCGACACGCTTATCGCCACTGTTTAAATCCTTTGAAATATTTAAGGTTTAAGCCAATTATCGTAATTTAAGCTATCGGGATAAGAAAGCGTATAAGGCATACGGTGTGATGAAAGGCAAGACAAATAAAGGTATGTAGTTGATGGAAATCGTTAAATTTGTGGAACTGGTTTATAAGTTTGATACAATTGTGATAGCCATCTTTTTTGGTTTGTATTGCTTATTTTTTTACTTTTTAGCCTGTTATTATAGTTAATTTTGTGGAATAAAAAGGCTTATTACAGCGTCTGAAATAATACCATAATGCTATAGAATAGGATTGTGCAAAAGTTGGAATACGTATTTTAATTAAATAGATTTTTTTGTGAAGAAAGATTATAGCTCATGAAGAAAGTAATCTTGTTTAAAAGCTGATTGATAGAAGATATCTGAATATCCTTTAAAATTAATCCCTTTTTAAACATGTTCTTGTAAAGCGTTTAAATGTCTTAATCACATCTAGCCTTGTCTCAAATCCTAATCTAAAGTAAGTAAAACGATCAAGATAAGTAAAGAGTTCCAAAAACCTCTTTTAGTCTCGACAAAAAACAAATATAGGTACATACAAAGTAGGTATGTAATACTTTTTTCGACCTGTCCAGAGATTATTGATAAACCATGCGCTACACCAACGTGACATCTATTGAACAACATTGTTATCAAACTACATAGGAGCTTATAAGTAAATAAGTATAATATTATCAGTAATTTTCACATAAGAATCGTTGCAATTATGTACAAAAAATTTCAGCCACACTACGAAACGTTACGCTTGTGTGAAAGGGCAACAAACATTCCCACTGATATTATAAATGCGAAAGTAACTCTGTCTGTCTGTCTGTCTGTCAGGCTCTGTTTCTTCTTCACACCTTAGCCACTGAACAGATTTTAAATGGAATAAATATGGATGAAAAGTTTGAGTCCCGAGAAAGGAAATAGAATAGGTTTATCCCAGAAATCCCAAGGGGACGACAACTATGGGTTATCTTTTACGGGTGATTTGACTACGCGGGCGAAGGCGCAGAAAGCTAGTTATATAAATCTTTAGATTAATCTTTCAGTGTGATACAAATACACAATGACTGAAATAAATATATAAAAACAATAAAGTGACGTTACGCGACGTCGATCATTTAGCAAGCGATGCGTAATTGAAACCGCGTGATATGTTGACCGTACAAATGTATGTACCTGGGTCATTTTCAAAATATTTGTACGTCACGAAATTGTCAGTAAACTGTTTCGTTAGGAAATGTCAGGAAGTTGTAAAAGTAAGGCTGTATTCAGAATAAGGTAATATTACATATAAAAAAGTAAGAAGTCACTAGTTAAAAAAATATATATTTTTAGTTACAAAATAATCAACAAACAATCAATTTTTATAATTCTCTGTTTGCTTTTCCTTTTCTTTTCTTCAAACATTAGCTTCTTTCCATTTTTGTCTTCGAGCTTCTTTTTCACTGTCATTAAGATCTGATATTTTTCTTTGTCTTTGTTTCACTTTCTCGAGGTGTTTTTTCCTTTTCTTTTCATATTTTTCAGGGTTTTGCTTTTTTAGTTTTTCAATGTATTTTTTTGCCGTTCGGCACCGGTTAGCGGCATTCTGAAACTAAAAAAAGCTGTTGGATATATGTATTTTGAATAAAAATAAAAACAAAAGTAAGCATCACTCGTGTGGGTGGAAAAGCGATCAACACTAAATGCAATAAGGCAAGCGTTATCCCATCAGAAACCACTTGTAAAATTGGAGGCCAAGACTCACTGATCCGCTTTCACTATAAAAAAGTTATCAGATCCCAGGAAAAGTCAAGTCCCTAAGCCCGACTTTACTAACCCTACATCATGGTTTAAAAAAGTATGGCCTGTAGTTACAAAAAAATAATCTTGAGAGATTTATTGTTTTTCTCCTTTATTTTTATTCGTTACATTAATTTAACACACATTTTAAATATTTTATTTTCATACTTTACACATGAGACTACAGCTTTACCGTCTACAATTTACTGACGTCAGTAAATGTCAAGAAATTGTTCGTCAGTAACATGTAAAAAATAACCTAAGAAATACTTTTACACAAAACATAATCACATTTAACATTAGATTGAAAGTGTAATCTATTACTCTAGTCATAATTTAAGTATATTACAATTGCGGTAGGTGAATTCTTCAAAATGTACTTACTTTTGTTGAGAATACGTCGTTAGGAAATTGTAACTAAATTTTTTGCACAGCACACTACTGGACTTCTTCCATGTCTGGACGACGAACAAATTGGCGGCGCGTTAATGTGACCTTACTTTTCGTGACATGACCAGTATTGCCAATGATTAGAGTTAGATTCCTCTTCTTTGTGATACAAGAAGTTGGTTAATTATGTCAATAAATCAGTGTCACGAAATTGTAACGATTGATAGGGACATTTTTATAATATGTAATTCTTCGTTTATTTAAGGTAATTTAAATAGTTTAATCTATCAGATATAACACTTCAAACATTGCTTTTTAATTATGATACAAAAAAATAGGAAGTTTCATACAAAAATTCTGATAAAAATATTGGTTTTCATTGTCGTCCACATAGGGGACAATAAAAAAATGTATGGAGCTTTTTTTGTTCCTTTATTTTCACATTAAATTTATGTAAGAATTTGAATCGCAATTCATTGCTTTTTATCAGAAATGATATGCAGTATGCTTAAGTTTAGTCTGTAAAACGTTAACAATGATTTATTTCAGTCGTAACCATATTTTTTTCGAAGATTTTTTAGGGGGACAAACATTTTGTAGTAATGTACAATTATTTTGAAAACGACTCACCTATAATTACGATACACATAACATACGTATATATAGCGGATAAACAGTGCTGTTTAATAGATATATGTTAATAGTGTTAATGTAAGTTGATTTGTTTGTCAAACTTTTGAATCCGCTTTAGATGCCTTTGAACCGCCGCGGCCGCCGCTTGTAAGCTCGGTTTATTTGGTAATCTATGGTTGGGTACTATATTCACAGATTCTATATTTTAGTTTTTAAAAAGTTATGTTAAAGTTATAAAGGGACTATTAAATTATATAAAAATGTATTTAGTTACCACAGAATAAAAACTAGTAACTAGTTACTAGTAGTAATATGAAATGAAATGTACGTTCGATAATCGATTATTATTAAATCCTAAATTCAATAGTCGTAGTAGAGGTTTTCGATAATAAGCTAAGTAAAAGAGTCGATCTATATTGAGAAAAAATTTTAAAAACTCATTTTGTCTAAAAACGTGGAAAAAGACCACACACGTTAATAGATTAACTTTATTCGAACACGCTACAGTTCGAACTATTCTATAAATTATTCAAATACATTAACTATATATATGTTATAAAAATAGAAAATATTTTCAATTCATACACAATGTTGCACTTTGAACATAATGAGTACAATTTAGCATAATGGCATAAACAAATAAGTCTAAGACACGACTTAATAATTAACAAAAGTGATAATTTGTGTTCAATAATCAATACAAGGAAAGTCTATTATACAAATTATCTTATGCTTATGGTAATATGGTAATATGAAACCATTCAACAAACAATATATATTTTATGAATCTTCATCAAATCTATACTAATATAATTATAAAGCTGAAGAGTTTGTTTGAACGCGCTAAACTCAGGAACTACTGGTCCGATTTGAAAAATTATTTCGGTGTTAGATAGCCCATATCGAGGAGCCCATAAAATCACGCCACGACAAACAGGAGCGGAGCACTGCGGGAACCGCGGGCACAGCTAGTGATAAAAATCATATCAAACTCAAGGATTTAAAGTTATTTTTACACACTTATAATAAAAGCATTGTGTTAAAAAATAATGGATATTTTATTCAATGCTTACTATTAATATTTATTAATTGGGCCAAATTGATCGTTGGCAATTATAATCAGTTTACAATTATTATGTTAATTAAATTAATTATAATGCAAAAATAGCATTAAGTCACGTTCAAATACTTACATTTTGATATATTTTATGCTTTTTAAAACGGACTCAGTTTTAATTAACGTAATATTATAACAGTAGGTAATATAAGTTTAGGTGTATGCTGTAGTTGTTAAAATATTCATAAAAATACTAATTAATTAATTACTCTTATAAATTCATAATTGTACCTATACAAAATATTTAAATATCGTTTCAATTGATACCCTTATATAATGCATCTACAATTTAAAAGTAGGACAAGTGCAATTGATAAATTTTAATAAAAATACAAGTTTATTTTTAACGGAATGAATGTTTTGAATTATACGAGTAAGGGTTTTACATAAAAATTGCAACTTTTAAACGAATCAGTTAAATTAAGCAAGTTATTCTTTTTAAAATTGACTGGAATTTAAAAAGCAGATATTTTTTGCATTTTTCAATACCTAAATTTATCATTGACATTTTATGTAAATTTCGTAGCATAAATTTTCTAGTGTCATCGTTTTTCATGAGATTTTAAAATAATTATGGTCCGGGAGCCAGCAGCAGATTTTATGACCAAGTTCCTCTCAAGCGGTAATTAGTAAAATGCATCAAAGTATAGTATTATGAAGCCTCGTGAACGTCAGCTGGAGCTCGGTTGGGGGGAAGAGCAGTTGTAGCCTCCCGTATCAGCTGACGGTTTTTCCACCAAGATACAGCCAGCTGACATATATATTTATCCACAGTTACATATAAGCTATCATCAGGTAAATTTTTGTTTGAGAGGAAATAACGGAAAATAAATTTTTCTTTAAATTTAACTTTCATGTTCGAGACACCAGCTGACGTATAATACACCATGTTGTAACCAGCTGACTATTTTTTTTCGTTGAGATATTGGGTTAGCTACAATTTGACAAATTTTTAGCTGAGAGGAAATGAATGAATGAATGTATTTTTTTTCCTATGTGCGTGGGAGGCTACAACCGCTCACCCCCCCAACCGAGCGCCAGCTGACGTTCACGAGGCTTTATAATACTATACTCTCATGCGTCTGACGAATTATCTCTTGAGAGGAAATAGTTAACCAAATTTGCACCTGGCTCCCTAACCATTAGCTTAAATTTTTAACCAAATCGGTAGTGACTAACGCGGAAGATGTATGAAAAATAAATAATCAGTGCGATCAATAAATGATTTGAAAAGCTTCGTCTGCGAATGTTAAGCACCAATTAGGTATGTAAATTGTAAACTAATCAATATTATGATTTATGTTAAAACTTTTGTAAGGTTAAATTCGTAGAAAATATTCAGCAAATTACCTTTTAGGAATTATTTTTCCAGACCCGATTCACGGTTAATTGCTTATTACTCTAGCACTTCATCTCATCGTAAATATTTTTAAATTTCTCTGCAACAAGCTTTTATGTTCCCTTTAGAAGGCCATTGCTATAAATTCCATGCAAGAAGAGGCGTTAATGTACTAAAATCTCGCAAACCGTAAAGATTATTGATGCGATAAGAACATACCTCGGTTATACACCTGTAAATTACATTTAATATCTTAATTTTCTTCCCTCGTCAATCATTTATATAATGACATGCACATCAGCCAAAAGACTTCGCGTTATTTTCGCCGCAATTTGTATGACACGCAACATTTGATTGTTTTAAGGAACCTTATTACCTTATTAGTTGTACGAAAATTGTTAAGGAACAAATAATAATTATGTGCGTTATTTGTTGAAGATTACTTAATTCTCGGAATGTTTTTCTACTCTTTGTCGATAATGAGAGGAAAAAAATAATAAAACATACCTTATAATATCTATATCTCGGCGTAAATGCACTCACAATACCTTGTCACTTTAATTTATTACAATAATAACGCGTCTCTTGTTTATATCACCGGCGGGTAAATGTAAATAAAATAGTTTTTCATCATACCCTCAAGAAACGAAGAAAGTATTGTTACACTTCACACACAGACGTTTCTTTAACTTTTCCTAATTATCACAGTTCATATAATATTATGTAGTTCACAATTCAACGTCAGAAAGTATTAACGTAGTTTATCAGATTTTATCAATGCTTTGTTTAAATCCAAATGTTTCGTTTCGCGCACGTGACGCGGGCGTCAGAGAGATCAATTTGTATCAAGTGATGGTGACTTTACTAGTTCCAACCACTTGAGATAGCAAAGTCGTAGTCGCAATGTCAGTAGCTAAAATGTATTTAGGGTTGTCGATATAGAGGTTTTTTATGACAATGTTGAATTAATATTCTATGTGGAAAGCATTTAAATTACAGAAAATGTTAAAAGGTAAAGTAATTTTTTTACAGAATTTTTGTAATGCATGAAACTTGGTAACTGTTAACTTCAATTATTTTTAATTATTAATTCTCACATGTAAGGGACACTATCAACGTATGGTTTTCAATAGGTATAATCTTTTATGTATAAATGGTTATAATAATATTATGCCGGATAGACTTGGCACTATACCACAGACTATAATACTCAAAACTAAAGATAGGTGAATAGTGTGTTTATCTGTGGTTTAAATAAAGATACATTTATGGGAAAATCACGACTTCAATATTCGTGGCTATCGATCTGATTAGATCATATCTTTTCTAAATCAAACAAAAATGGACATAAAACTTGGTAGTTTTCCAAATTATAAAATAGTTTATTTTAGTTTTATCCTCGTTTAGTTTTATTTTAAATTCAAGACAGTTATTAACTTGTATCTCTTTAAAGTCTAATAAAATAGATATTTCTTTAGAATTAATTAATATCTTTTTGTTTCAGATACATCCATGAAATACCTATCTATTGAATTTCTGGCTGTGCTGCAGTTCCATTATCTCAGAACAAAACGGTATTTTATTATTTCCCACGGGTAAGAGCTTGTAATTATTATATGTAATATTTAATCAAATCCTAATATAATTGTAATACTTTGATTTTTTTAGGTATCTGTGAATGGGTTTCTTATACCTATCTGGCTCTTTCTTCTTATTTAAGTTTTTAATTCATATCAAATATCGAAAAAAAAAACAAATTCATGACTAACAGGTATTGTGATAAATAAATATTATCATGACGTTTTATGTTTATATCACAATTAATCTCTATACTTTCAGAAAACAGTAAAAACGAACATTGAATATTTTGTAAACCGTGCCATCTAGCGGCGAGTAGCAGAACTACAAGAGTACATTTAGAGCGATCTATCCATAAGGAAACTATAAAGTTTCATACGTTATCACATAGATGGCATTTCTCCAGATGACCGTTTAAGATTTATAAATACGGTCTCTTAGCAGTTACAATTTTTTTTCTGCGTATCAACGCACTTTATTTTGTGCAAATTTTATACATCAAATAATAATGTCCCAATAGACTTTATTATAATTATAATGATCGCTTACAATGTTCTAGAATCTAGCAGTAGCTAACGCTTGTTCTAGGTCAAATGTTTTTAGTTACTTACCTACCTACCCTAACATTTTTTTCGGAGGTTCTACACAACCGCGGCGCGGTGATAGCTATAAAATATATTATTTTATTACTCTCCGTTTACAAGGACAAAGGTAACGAGTCCAGTTTATCTGCTTGTTATGTAAATATATATTCTATTATATGTGGACACTATTTCCGCGATCTATTTTTAACTCATAACAGATAAGGGATTGTCACGCATTCTATTAATGCTCGATTCGTATTATGGGAGTCGTATCACAATGGGAACAACAATATTTTATCACATAAAACATAAAATTAATGTTATGGGCTATTTTTAATGTTTATCGAACTTTTATTAATTGCTGTATCTATTTTTCCGTGCTTACGCTGCTATGCACTGTTTCTTTATATATCTGTCATACAGAATATAAAAATATGTTTGTAGTAACTAATATAAACAATATTTTCTTGTGTGTTGTCATTATCGATGTGTTATTATGCTCTTTCACACAACAATTTCTGGTCTGTTAAGCTGAAATTATTATGGTGTATTGGGTAAACATTTTAATTTGATAATGTCTAGACAAATAAGGTACCGGCAATATTGCGCTGAAATAATACCTACATAACACGTAGTACGTCTGTAATTTGTAACTACATATATTATAATACTAGCGGTCCGCCCCGGCTTCGCCCGTGGTACATATTTCGTAATAAAAGGTAGCCTATGTTCTTTCTCAGGGTCTAAAGATTGTCTGTGCCAAATTTCATCAAAATCGGTCCAGTAGTTTATGCGTGAAAACCATACATACATACATACATACAAACCTTTCCTCTTTATAATATTAGTATAGATGTAACAATAATTTAGTAGCTTAGTTAGTCTTGTTCGTTCTTTGACGTTATATTTCTTCAGGTACCTAGTCAATTATTTATACGATTTAACAATGGATGACTGTTCAGATGCACTTCTAGATTCAAATGCACTGATAAAAGGATATAAATACTTAGCAGAAAATAGAAAGACAAATAATGATAAAAGTAAAGCAGCCAGGCATCTATTTAAATTAATTAACGTGCCAAAGAAATATCTCGAAGATGACTGAAAACGGGTTTCTTTATACCGGTTCTTGAATTGTTCTTATTACGAATAAAGTGCTATGCTATTTTGTGATAGCATTATCATTTAATTGCACGCCTCATAAGCGAAGCGTTGAGGTGGGTACTACTGTCACTTCGCGCAAAACATCTGATTTTTCAAACTTAAAATGTCTTTATGTATCATACATTGCACTTGTAAGATAATACATACACACACATATTAAGAAAAAACACTATTTTTAACGTTCATGATATTTTTGATGTCATTTTTGTTATTTAAACTAGTTAAAAAACAGTTTAAAAAAGTTCTGTCTTGGACGTCCGTGTGTCTGTATGTGCGGATCCTTTTTAGGGTTCCGTAGCCAAAATGGCAAAAACGGAACCCTTATAGTTTCGTCATGTCCGTCTGTCCGTCTGTCCGTCTGTCACAGCCGATTTACTCGGAAACTATAAGTACTACAGTGATGAAATTTGATGGGAATATGTGTTGTATGAACCGCTACAAAAATATGACACTAAATAGTAAAAAAAAGAATTGGGGGTGGGGCCCCCCATACATGTAACTGAGGGATGAAATTTTTTTTTTCGATGTACATACCCGTGTGGGGTATCAATGGAAAGGTCTTTTAAAATGATATAAAGTTTTCTAAAAAACATTTTTCTTAAAGTGAACGGTTTTTGAGATATCAGCTCTCAAAGTCGTAAAAAGTATGTCCCCCCCCCTCTATTTTTATAACTACGGGGTATAAAATTCTAAAAAAAATAGAGGTGATGCATGCTAATTAACTCTTTCAACGATTTTTGGTTTGATCAAAGTATCTCTTATAGTTTTTGAGATAGGTTGATTTAACTGTAATTTATTATATTTGCTGCTACGGAACCCTTTGTGCGCGAGCCCGACTCGCACTTGGCCGGTTTTATTCTTGTTAACACGATAGCGACCGAAATACTTTACTAATCGAGTCTTTTTTTTTCTCTTACGCTTGAGTATGCTCAGGAATAGAACCCTTTCATTTTTCAGGGACTGATTCAAAGTGGTTTAATTGTTATTAAATAAACAAAAATATTATAAAAAAATAAAAATAAATAATTAATAGAAAGAAAGAAAGAAAGAAAAAAACGTTTATTTAATGACACATAGCCTCACACATACATAATGAAAAACAATTTATACAATACTTATATGCTACAATACTTACTTACAACAATACTTAAAAATACACATTGAAGTGTGTAGTCTGTGAAGCATGATACCATTAAAAGGGGAAATCACTCGGTGAACATCTGTGACGTAAAAAAAAACGTCACAGCACCGATTTTCAGTGAGCCCCGAGAGCAATTATTCGTCATAATAATATATTTTTAATTGAAGAAAAGAAAATAAATACAATATTAATAGTATAATGTAAAATATAGACATAATAATATACTATAATATATATACACACATACACGTATTATAATATATTTCATATAAAAGAATTTAATGCATAATACATTAAGTAGAACCACTAAACAGGATTAGGTAAATTGGTAAATAAATATATAAATAAAACAAAGCAATGAAAGTTAATAAGGATTCCGCTACTAGTATATACTTAAACCTACAACCATGGACGTGAGCCCAAGGAAAGCAAGTTTCGACGAGTGAAGGCCACATCAGCATAAAAGTGGTTAGCTGGTAGAAAAGGTTACAATGCAACTAATGCTGATCTAACTGCGTCTGAAGAAGATAGTTTTTGTACTTCAATCTAAACGTTGATACGGATTGAATATTGCGAAACGGAGGCGGCAAGTTATTCCAACATTTAGTTGCATTGTACTTAAAGCTGCCCCTGAACGCCTCAGTTCGAAACTTATGTGGATACAAGATATAAGAAGATGCCCTTGTTTTATATTTTTTGTTTGTGTTACATCCCCACGATAATTTATCATGGAGATACTGAGGTGTAGCTGTTTTCACTATTCCAAACAATAAGGAGGCAAAATGCATGTGACGTCGATTTTCCATATTCAAAGTCTTTGCTTTGTTTAAATAAGGTGAAATATGACTTCTAGGTGGTATTTGCCAGCAAAATCGAGCACATGCATTCTGCACCCGTTGAATAGCTTGCTTCGTTCTAGCAAATAGACGGTGACCATACACAGTATCTCCATAATTAAACTTGGAGAGAATCAATGTATCACACAGACGCATCTTAATGTCCGAACTTAAATACCTTTTCAGGCGATATAGTACCTTCAGCCGATAGAAACAGCTTGAAACTATTCTACTGATATGCCCCTCAAATCTTAAACCCTCGTCAAAGATGATTCCAAGGTTACGTACCTCCTTAACGCGCTGTAAGACCGTCCCATTTATAGATACCTCAATACGCTGCTGTTTGTCAAGCTTTTCGATCTGTTTCGGTGTTCCCATGATTATATATTTTGTTTTGGCTGGATTAAGAACTAAGGAATTGTTTTCTGACCATTTATTTATTCGATCCAGGTCAGCACTCAAATTTTCTAATGCCGATTGTGTTTCATTTGGTGAGAAAGAAATATAAAGTTGAATGTCGTCCGCATACATATGGTACTTACAGTTGTGTATGCAAGCCGTTATATCACCGCTGTATAAGATATAAAGTAAAGGACCGAGAATAGATCCCTGTGGCACACCTCTGGCTATATTTTTCCTATCAGAATACAATGTATTACCGTCCTCTTGATTCACCGCCACCACTTGACTACGGTCACTCAAATAGCTTCTGAACCACTCAACAGCTTTCTCGCTAAAACCATAGTAAGAAAGCTTTGCTAAGAGTAAGGGTATGTTCAACGTATCAAACGCCCGTGAGTAGTCCAGCAAAACTAGAATGGTGATTTTCCCAGTATCCTGTGCAGATAGAATGTTATCCAGAACATCAACAAGAGCCGTGGCTGTTCCACGTTGCTTACGAAAGCCTGACTGTAATGTCGGTAAGATGTCGTGGTGTTCAAGATATTCCATCACCTGACTGTACACTGCTTTTTCTAATAATTTAGAGAGACATGGAAGAACACTTACGGGACGAAGGTCTTTAAAATCATTAGGGTTATTTTTCTTCTGAATCGGTCGTACTATGGCTTGGCGCCACAGGGATGGAAAAGTACATGAAGTTAAAGAAAAATTTATAATATGGGTCAAAACAGGTAATAGCTCAGATATAACGACTTGCAACATATCCAAAGTTAAACCATCCACACCAACAGCATTAGATTTGAGTCCTCGGAACATCCTTAAGACCTTATCTTCAGATACTTGACTAAATGTAAATTCCGAATGTTTAAATCTATTATAAGTATAATAATTAAATGTATCATCAGGCACGGTATCTCTTCCAGGTACATTTAAAAAATGAGAATTTATTAAGTTAGGGTCTCGTATATGTAGAGGAAGTACAACGGCTTTATTAGGTTTCAAATCTATGTGCTTATTAAGATGTTTCCAGAGAATTTGTGGCTTATCTATGTTATCATTAACGTAACGATTATAATATACAGTCTTTTCAGTTGTTATTGCGTTATTAACATATTGTTTTAGATCCTTATAGAACTTCTCATGATGTGACATCTTAGTAACCTTCGCCTTAATGTGGGCCTCGTCGCGTTTCCTCATCATTAATTTTATGTTGTAAGTTATCCATGGGTAGCCTTTATCACGCGTCAATACTGTTTTAAGCGGTGCAAGAAAATTAAACATATCCAATATTGATTAATAAATATTTATTAAAAAAAATTATGAGGCGTGCACTTTTGGATTTTCCAAATTATTTGCATATATTACATATAATAAGTAAATTATAGAATGGTAATGAAATGTGTATCAATACAGTTATGTTTAATTCCATTTCAATTCATTTGTCAAACGTAATTTATTTCAGTCTCTTTTATTAGAGTTTAATAATTGGTGTGAGTCGTTTTTATTTATATGTGTGTAAATTACTATAATAGATGTTACTTTTCAGAAGTCATCTGAGATGCCTAATGATTATGATTTATCGGCTGATTTTTGTTTCGACTGTAGAGTAGCGGGAAAATACCACATCTGACATTAATTTACAGCAGATAAAATGTGTTAGAAGATGGTTCATGTAAATGCCAGAATTGTTATAAAAACAATAACTGAATTAAAATTTGAAAGTTTTAACTGAATTTTGTAACCACACCTTTTACACTTATTTTCGGTTCTGTAAATAACAATGTTGAATAGCGTGAATTAATTACTATACCTAAGTTATTATTTAGAGCTAGTAACTACATACTATATAGTTCTTATTTAGGGCGTGTACGGTGTAAGGTACATACGAACGTAGAACGGAACGTGATTTTGTCAGAACTTCGGACCGGTTCATGACATTCTTCAAATAATGATACAAATTACAATGCTTCGACACGCCATGACGATATAATGAGGTAATAAGAGGTTTAGATACATAATATACGGAATACGCGATATATACGCGGCTTTTTTAACTGGAAAATATTCTAAAATGTATTCTTGCTGCTAAATTTTGTTTCTATTTAAGGAAAATATATCCAGAGATTTTGCTGGAGCCTGGAAATAATGAATTCAAAAGGCATATTATTACGTTATTCTTACCATTTATTTTATGTTCTCTTAATCTAAAGATGGCGTTAATATCTATCTAAATTGAATTCCTGATCACATATTTTGTTTACGATATAATCCCTACTAATATTATAAATGCGAAAGTAACTCTGTCTGTCTGTCTGTTACGCTTTCCTGCTTAAACCTCTCAACCGATTTTGATGAAATTTGGCACAGACAATCTTTAGCCCCTGAGAAAGAACATAGGCTACCTTTTATTGCGAAATATGTACCACGGGCGAAGCTGGGGCGGACCGCTAGTATATTATATTTACTGTTAAGATCGGATCAATATCCTAGATATAAGATTGTGAGAGGTGATTAAAATAATTTTAAATATGTTAAACGATCTAGCATCGACCCCAATAGATAGAAGAATAAAAACAAAAATATTAAGTTTCATGATAAATTAATCGATAAATCGATTGCCAAGCATACGTGTCAGAAGTGAAACTTCTTTGGCAAAATTCAAAGATACCAAAATAGGTACATGACGTGACGGTATTGCCATGCCGCGACCTTGGAATTTTACTCTACAATTCAAGCTTACATGAACCAACCTGAACAATAAAAGCGAATTCAAAATATTATAATATGTTTGGTGTGAATATAAACGTCAGTCTGTATTAATTTATCAACAAGAATGTGTGTCACTGTGTGTGTGTCACTTATTATTTATTATTTTCTGGATTTGGAAACCTAAAATGTTGTTCTAAAAATATAACTGTTCTCTATTTTTTTAAGTGTTATTAGAATTTTATATTGCAGTGTTTTCACAAGCAGCAAAAACCTGTTACTTTCATGATTTTATTTTAATATGGACTGCACTCATAATTTTCTAATAAGGTCGTGCATAATATAAAATGATTTTATGGATCCATTTAATATGTAATTTATTGATATCTAGTTTAAATTTAAATTGAAATTGATTTATAGTATAAACTATGTACCTATGTACATTAATAGATGTTACATTGTATAGATATTACTAACCAGCTTTCCGCCCGCGTCGTCGCCCGAGTTTTCAAAAAAACCCGCATAGTTCCCGTTCCCATGAAGTTTCCGCGATAAAACCTATTCTATGTGTTAATCCAAGTTACCCACTATATGTGCACTAAATTTCATTGTAAGCGGTTCAGTAGTACCTATTTGCATGAAAGAGTAACAAACTAACATACATACATCCATCCTCACAAACTTTCCCATTTAGAATATTAAGTAGGATAGGATAGGATAGGATAGGAAGTAGGAAGGATAGGATAGGATCTTATAGTTTCAGCCTATAGGTAACGTGCGTGCTTTCAAAATATGTAATAAACTGTAAAAAATATGAATTAAACAAATGACTGTTTATTCTGAAAAATGTAAGGTAATAATAATTTGTAGAGCTTACTGTTACGTGTGAGATTATGCTATAAAGTATGTATTTTATCTTTAATTGTAGCTTTTTAAATACATTAAAGGTTATACAGAGCATTTGTAAGTAATAATATTAATTAGGTTTATCGATCTTTCTTCGAACACAAAAAGGAAGAATAACTTGTAGAATTTCACGATAGTAAGACGTTATACCAAATAATATATGGGTGCTTTTTTACGTAGCGACTATTAAAGCGATCCAAAATAAATAAAATCAATCGTTATTCTATATAATCGTATATCAAATGTCTAGAGATAGCAATAAACATCAGTTAAAAATAGACTATTTCCATATAGAATGAAGCAGTTAGTGTGAGTGAATATCTCTGTAGCAGTTTATAGCAGGAACGTCTACGTGTATGTGTGTGTGTCTTTATTGTAGTTGATCTATTTTTGGCCTCGTTATCTCTCACACAGATGTTGCTTTGGTTTCAAAGGATTCTAAATGTAAACAAGTTGTGTGTATCCATATTTGGTCTGAATTTAATGCTTGTTCAACAAATATCTTAGATATTTACTCATTAAATTATTTGCTTAAAAATGCACTCCTATTTTATCTTATGTCTGCTCTACCTGTTATAATAAAAGTTTCATTGAGCGCAAATTTACTCTTTTGTTAATAATAAGCATACATTTATTATGAGAAAATGTTATGGTATTGTGTGAATTAATTACCCTTTTACGCCGATTTTTACTAAGATTAGATTGATTGATCTTTTTCATACTAATGGACATTTAATTGTATGTTCCTTCTCTCTCATTATTTATTTAACATTTTATTGTGCAAGAATATAAGTACATAAAGGTTACAAAAATAAAAATAAAAGCACAAAGGGCGACCTTATTGTGTAGTGATCTCTGCCAGACAACCACGGGGAGAAAGGTAAAAAAGCGAAATATGTTGAGCAAAACAAAATATAAACAATAATATTTAAATTCTATGGCCGAAAAAATATTTAATCTCCAATAAAGGTGCGTATAATCCGATATATTATTGTAGTGTTAAGTATTTGTACGTTAATATAATATTGTATACAAATGTTATGTAATTTGATTATATTACCACTGCTACTCGAGGGTCGACACTTCAGTTACAAGTGCATACTTCAATTGATACTTTAACTATGCAACTGTAATATTTTAAATAGTAAGCTTTACAAATTACTAGATATTTTTTGTTTATTAGTTTAGAAAAAACGAAAGAGAAATGGTTAGAGAATTCTGTAATTCAACGCTCATGTTTTTTTGCATCAAAAAGTATTTGCTTCTCTAGTTCGACAGTCGAAGTCGAAGCAAATTTCATATAACTTCTAACTGTTCAAACAATCTCAACTCAAAAAAGGACATCGCAAATCGTAATCAAACTAATAAAACTCAAATTAACTTTAATTCAATTTGCAAATTTGAACATTTTATATAACTTAACGAGCTTAAATACCTCTTCAATCAAAATCTACAACTGTAAAGATATGCTAGTTATGAGGATGTTTATTATTATTACACAATTCTTTAAACAATGCTACAAGTCTCCATACCACGCGATCCTCAATCATCCAACGGATACATGACTATGTAAAGATGACTAAACAGTTCTATAAATAGCCACACAGGAATGGTCAATCCGATAACTGGCTCAACTGTTGTATATTTACTGTGTTATAAATATAGAATGGAATGAAAATAACTTTTATATTACAAACGGTTATCGTTCGTGCTATTTCTGTCGTTAATTACTGCGTTATTGTATGTACATATTGTTTTATTTGTAAACTCCGCTCATGTATTTCGTTTGATGTGCATGAAAATTGCAAATTAAAATAATTATGTAAACATTCCTGCTTCCATAGTTGTTGAAATAACGTGATATAAATTAATAGGTTATACCTACTTAATAGTTAAGACTTTTTTCAAATTTAAACCATTATTTATTTTCGTTTAAGTGTCAAGTTAATTAACATATTATAATAAGTTTTTCGCAAAAAAGCCTTAGTTGTCAGCAGATGATACATTATTTAACGAAGAAAACAACACCAAACACATGTTAATAATAGATTACATTTTTTATTAATACGAGTACGTCACCTTGCTATATTGTAAAATGTTGTAAACAACGATTGCCAATAGAAATGTACATAATTAAGAATATTCTTTCGATTTATTTTCTTTTTTTATCATTGACTTGTTTACAATGAACGAAGACTTTGCAGAACAAAATCCTCCTTTATCTCTTAGGACAGGAAGCTGAGTATTAATAAAAGTGAAGAATTTAATATATTAATTATTCATTATTATGTATAAAAATTAAGGAGCGTATGGAATTCGATCCAACCGCTTTTATTATTGTGCAATAAAATAATTAAAATTATTAAATGCATATTTCATTTCATTTCATTTATATATAATCACTAGCTTTCCACCCGCGGCTTAGCCCGCGCAGTCTAAGAAAAATCCGCATAGTTCCCGTTCCCGGGGGATTTCCGGGATAAAACCTATCCTATTTCCCGGGGTAAAAAGTAGCCTATGTCCTTTCACGGGTATCTTCAAAATATCTATATACCAAATTTCATGCAAATTGGTTCAGTAGTTAAGGCGTGATTGAGTAACAGACAGACAGACAGAGTTACTTTCGCATTTATAATATTAGTATGGATTAAATTAATGTACAGAAGGCCTTATAAAGTTATAACATGCGTTAATCACTGCCAGGCAACATATGTGGTAGGTGGCGATGAAAATTACTGTTTCATGCTTTAAATTCATACTATGCAAATCCGTAGTTTTTTTTTTGTTGTGTACCTACGTGAACTCTGAAATTTTGAATTTGGTATGCAGATATTCATTCAAATTCAGGGAACTGTTTCTGATTGATTTATTTATCATATACCTATAAGGAAAAAACAAAAACAAATGGATATTCGACATGAAAATAGAAATTATACGTTTATAGCAGTATCAGATTTTTTTCAAGAATTAGAAATTTAAATTAATATAATTTTATAAATTAAAGCCATAGAAAAATGTAGATTCTTATACACTTAAATTTTTCAATATTAAAATAATAAAAATACAAGTAAATATGTGTGAATACATCACCTATTCTTCCATTCAAAGTGTGATATTTCAAAATTAAATTTATTATGCATGGAAAATTTACGAATATCAATGTTTAAAGTTGTCTGTAAACAGATTTTATGCTCATAAAATAGTGGATTGTTTATCTGCTTTAAATAAATATTCAGAAATTTACGGAGATAAGTACTTTAAGTGAAAACAGTTACGTATTTATAAATGTTTTTGAATTTAAGACCAGTGAAAAGAAAACTAAGTACATAATAAATCAAAAATAAAGTTATTATTTAACATAATAATATTATGTGCAAAACGCATATGTGTGCAAGTAATAAAATAAAGTATTACTAGCATTTCTTGAGGAAAAACACTTTTTTAATACATAAATAGACAAAATTAGACCTTGATCGAAAAAAAAACTGATTCTCATTGCAAAATTTTCGGCATCTCTAAAAAATGCTTCTTTTTTTAAACACGTTTTGAATAATATTTTATCCGGCGCTTGACCATTTATAGACAGGTCAGATATTTTAAATTGTGTTTTCAAATAAATTATCAAATTGCGATTTTGCAATTTAACTAAAAGGAAATTTCGCAATGCCTATTTTATCAATGTGCCAATAAAATATATTAGTATGACATAATGAACAGTTTTAAAGGTCGCTATGTTTTATGCATTTTTATGAGATCCAGTTATGTAAAATTGGTTTATGTTGTCATTGTAATACAAATTTTTATTAAAATATGTACCTAAGTATATAATTTTTAAATAGCCGTACTTTTGAGAAAATCTTTTGAACTGTAATTTATTACTTTTTATTGTACTTGTTATATTATACTTATGAAGTCTAACAACATCTCTCAAATTAAAACCAATAAAGAAGTTTCGCTGCAGGCTCTGCAGAAGAAATAGATATTGTATGTTCAAAAATCTTCCACGCATGCATTCGAAATTTTTATTATTTTTTTCATTCGACTTTTTGAGAGAGGACAGACATATCGGTAGTTCAACCTCAGTCTTGTTTACTTTTTGTTGTTTGATTTTGAGAATTTTATTGCTTTTGAAAAATATTTCTACCAAACCAACTACATAATTAATAAATAAAATATTTAAAATACGACAAATAGGATCTCAGAAAATGTTGTTAGCCCGTCCTTGGCACCCTTTGGACTTCAGAAGACCAAAATACCTCCTGAATCTTCAATATGCAACAAATCGCAAACATCATCCGATCGTAAAACCCTGATGATTTTATGTCAGCACTTAACGCGTTTATGATGAAATAAAACTACCAAAGTAACAGAATTCCTCACATTAGAGAGATTTCGGTAGAAAAAATAAACGGGGACGAAAATAAAGTGGCGCACTGAGAGATCAAACGCGTTTAGAAATTGTAAATGTTTATTGGGAGCTGTGTTAACAATTTTAGCATTAGAAACGTATTAGCGCAATAAAACTGATTATAATATACATAACATTAAAACTGACTATTAACACTGTTTCTTGATCTACTTTTAAATGACTATTCTTATTGGCACTAAGTATCCCACGCTGTAGACATTTTACAGCTAGGATAGATACTCCTTTTAAATAGAGTCATTTTGGTAGAATCGGTATATTGCTGCTGAGCATAATATCCACGAAATTGTTCTTCTGAATCTTTTATTTATTGGTAACATGACGGGGCACCGTCATTATGCTAACATTAAAATTGTAAAACGTCTTTTTTAATGATTTTTAAATTGTACCCACGTAACATTTTCTTTAATAGCCCTATTAGTAAGATGCCAAAGTGTGAATGGATGGATGTTTGTCACTCAATCATTCCTGAAGCTCTGAAATTTGATGACATTTTGGCATAGAGTAGGCTTAGACCAGAATGGGCTAATTATTATTAAAATATACGGAAGTAAAGACAGGCTATGGCTAGTTTTAGTGTGATTTCAATTAACAGACGAAATACCCTTCAAATTCAGGTTTACGTCAGAGAGATAGCGGAAGCAAAACTGTCAGATAGCCAAAAGTAATAGACAAATAATATTATAATAACGCCAGTACTGGCACTGCGCCATTTAATCCAAGTGCACGAGGAGATATAAAGGTTGTTTTTAATCTCGTATCAGAACGTTAACTATTTTGTAGCGAATATAAGAAATTCTTCTTAGAAATAGGATAAAATCTAATGAGTATTTCAGTAGAATCTAAATTGATTTGAGACAACACGCTGTTTGTTTCTTGTAACAAAATTATAACAAACCTTTGCTATAAAGCTCCTGAACATAAAAGAAAATTCTCTTAGCTCCATTATTGGTCAATCTATCAGTAACTGAGAGCAGAATGTAGACACAATTGATTCTACAGTACCTAACTAAAAACCATCTTGAAGGAATAATTGATTTAGAAATTTAACTTCTAGTCCAATCGTTTTACACCATAAAATACAAACATACACACAATAATGTTATCAAGTTCTTACACGTGGGAGCATAAAACAATATGGCCCTGTTCCTTCCTCATGTTTCAAACTGATTAGTTGCATAAATTTTCAATAACAAATGTATTGTCAGTTTCCTTTTCGCAAAGCTATGAAGAATGATATCAGCTCTATAATAGTGATAATAAATATTAAATATATAATTTTTGTATTCATTTGTTTTTGATATAATATTGTATCGTGATTCGTGACACATGGATGGCCAATTCCATTTGCCTTGATCCATTAAATTAAGACGTTTCTGAATTAAGACCTGATTTAAGAAATATACAGCAAATTATATTTTAATGCAATTTAAAAACTTTCTTATAAATTAAATATATATTTGTACAGATGATGTATCACTAGCCCAATATAGTTGTTGATATAACGTAATCCTAAATCAAATGCAACATTAAGATTAGCACTTCGTAAACATTGGTCTCGAATGATAAATATTAATTCCGGTGCAAGACGTTAATAACACTTTAGCGCAATAAACTTTATAATCTACTAGTTTTGCCCCGCGGTTTTACCCGCATTGGTCTTAGCTATAGCGTGATGAAATTATGCCTTCCTCGATATATGGACTATCTAACAGTGAAATAATTTTTAAAATCGGACCCGTGATTCTTGAGATTAGCGCGTTCAAGCAAGCAAGCAAACGAATTCTTCAGCTTTATAATATTAGTATCTATAGATATGTGGATTTTGGAGGGTTACGTGAATCATTAGTAAGATATTTATAATTTTATTTTCTCGTGTATGAGCACACATTACTTTTTACTCTTATAAAATTGAGTTTTTATCGAGACGTTATATTTCTTCATCTTGATACGATTAACAAGTGGTTTTGCATAGAAACTCTTTTCACACATTTTGATCGTGATGTGATAGAGATATAATCTTGAGTATCTGTCGGTTATTTTTGTCGGTATAGCAGATAATATTTGTGAAAACGTTGAGAGAATAAGCCTAAAGAACTCGGGAATATAATTTAACAATATCGACAATTGAGGAGATGTATTATTTGCCATCATAATAATTGTACTACATACTGAAAATTGTTGTCTCATAATTTCAAGAAAAATATTTGATTTTGATAATCAAGATGGTATGGAAAATCACTATCCAATATAGTGATTTAGATTTTGTGTGTGAATAAAGTGTACCATAGACCATAGAGTTCTTAATCGTTACTAATGACTTAATCTTGTGTTCAAAAAACTATGGAAATAAAGTTGTTTACGTAAAGATTCAGTCGAGAGATGGAACTGTTAATTTTTTGTGTCCTTCTTGGTCTAGTGATTACAACTGTGCAGTTGTTGAACAAAAAATTGTCTCGAAGATACTGGTTCCTACTGCTTATAATGAATATTTGATTAGTGGAAAAGAAAATGTTGATGTGGTAAACCATACATAAGTTTTTCTGGAGGAAGGAAGGAAAGGAGAAGACACATTTTTTTCAGCGAGTTAGTCTATATTATGTCTATCAATGATTTTATCTGCACTTTATTATCTCCCTTTATTACATAAAGTTGTTTAATGTCTATGTTTTTACTTTTTATAACTCCAAAAATTGTCTAATATCTAAATAAATTCAAACAAAGAAAAGCTTAATCAGTATTAAACGTTGAGTAACGGATCTATTTTATTTGTACTCTTTCGGTGATAGCACTAATGTACATCATCACGTGATAACAATTCGGTACTATAAGTATTATTGGATAACATTTATCACTCCTGTGATTTGTATTCACAGTTTATGACATACAATAACTTTCAATCATTCAATCCATACCCGATTTTGCAATTCGCATACAAAATCGAACGACAAAGGAGCACGTATTACAATTTCGCGGGTTGCCATTGAGAAATTACGAATTTATGTACACATTACACACTTAAATAGCCAATAATGTCGGTTACATTCATAATGACCTGAATGCTAATAATATCGATGTTTTATTTCATATACTTTTGTGAATGTAAAGGTATCATACCTTTTTGGGAATTCCTGCAAAACGGCCTGTTCGGTGATCGGTCTGACTTTTACACGTTTTCTTCAAGAAATCGAATCAGCACCTTATTATATATTATGATCACCTAAATTATTATTATGTGTGTGGTAAATAGAGGATACATTTGCATCAATTTATATTATTCTTCAGTATCCTCTTTGTTAGATTGAGACCATTTTTATTCGCTAACAAATCTGATGAATCGTTATTCTCATATGGTATCACCAAAAAACGTAAAAAAATCTTTAAAATTAGCCTTGCACAAATCATGACGCACAGTTCTTCATTATATTTTCGGCAATAATGAATCACAAAGGAATTTAACAGTCTCTACGTATAAACGATTTGCGTCACTTTTTCAAGATTTTGCTTTCACTGTACTAATAATGTTAACATAAATAATGTTAGACAGGACAACGGTTTCACGAAGACTCGAGAAAAAAAAACTTAATTTATGAGACTTACCGTTTCTTTAATTAAGCTAGATTTATGCATAAATATTCAAGAAAACTAGATTTTACTAAATTGTGTTGATTGATTTTATTTAGTGACTATTTTTGTAGGTTTATAGGTTATTTTCAGTTCCATGGGAACGCTAAGATTCTAATTTATGTTAATATGTACTTCGTCAATATATAATCTTATATCTGCTCATTTTGCATACATTTACTGTTTTCTGTAGTATTTCCTAAGATCTAGACAATAAAAGAGTGCTTCCTTGTTTACAGAATTGACAGCATTTTCTTGTTCACATAATGTGACAAGTTGAGTTTTCTAGTCCACTTAAGTCTAGGAATATGTAATAGCATTAAAATTCGATTCACGATGATACCTCGAAGACCTAATACCTACGCAGATCACGTTTGCTGAAGAATTACATACATTTAGCAGAGCTACATTATTCATGACAAAAGCCAACCGCTATCGATACGTCGAAATTAGGTTATTTACAATTACTTATTGTGCAAAATTGTGGAGTTTCAATTTAACTTTTAAAAATCAAATAAATTTGGCCAAATTTCAAAGAATTTCAAGATATATGTATATGTTACGGCTAAAGGTAGGTGAGAACATAAACTTAAGATTAGCCGGCTAAACTTAGGTTTATTTTCGACGAGGTGTTAATGTTAGTTTGTTCTATCTTTAGCCGGCTAAACTTAAGTGTAACCGCAGGCCCGTGGCTAAAAATGTCGGGGTGGGTAGATTTGGTTAGCGCCGGGCCGGTGGAGGGCTTGAGGGG
>CAJQZN010030319.1:0-29908 GCA_907164685.1 Colias eurytheme | reverse complement strand
GAAAAATATTTGAATTTACCATTTTACGGCACTAAAATGCGTTTATAGTCTCTTTCGGAAGAATGATTGGGAGCAATTATTTTACCATTTTGGCAGTCGCAGCTGCTTTTCGAAGTTTCTATTTAAATTGTCTATATTTATATGGGGAGTATAACAAGGGTTGCCATTTGCTAACATACAAACGACTGATACAGGCCGTAGATTAAAATTATTTGACGGTCGGCCAGGAAATCCGATTGCAAAAATAAAATAATACATCTACCGGATTTAATGTTTTAAAAATTGTGTAAATTAATGATTTCCGGATACTTTAAACAATTTATAAAGTGTTATAGATACCTACATAATGTTACCAGTTCACAATCAAAATTATTTGTCTTAAAAATATCTCATTATTTAAATTAAATGTTATTGTTGTAAAAAAGTATGTAACCTATTACTTATACGAATAAAAATGGCGGCATTTGACACAAATATTCTTGTAGTAGAGTTTTTTAGGAGAACCTTACGGAAGTGATTATTTTAAAGTTTTGTGGGTAAATTGGTTGTATGTAAAATAGTATAAGTACTGTAATGCCTGTACAGTATTTAAGTACATATTTACCTACTGAAACATATATACAGTATAAAATTTTTAATATTTTTTTGAAAAATGAAGAAGAATTACCTGTCATATCATAGTTTTTAACTCGAACGAACGCAAAGTAAAAAATATTAATTTGTACTGTGTTCTGCTTGTGTTCTGTTGTTATTTTTTAATTTATTAATTAGTAAAAAAAATACAGCAACATGCTATGCAAAAACAAAAAAAAAAGCACGGTCTTGAAAAAAGGCCAAAGTTAATATGAAGTAAAAAATAAAGTATATTTCTCATTCGCAAATGCACCTACATAATGCCATTAAAAATGTATGGGGGAGGATATCTTCCCCATAACAAGTGCCTTACATTTAATACGTACTTAGGTATAAGTACACATCTTGCAAGTTAAACAATAGAAGGAGAGCTTTTATATCTCTTTTATTAATTTTTAATGCATTAAAGTTAAATTTATATATTTTATTGCAATCGGAAAGCGATCAAACTTAAATTAAAGCATAAAAAGTGATAATAACAATGAAAAATCGCTTTTGACGTATTTTTTAAACTGTACCTACTACATACCTACTTATCTATATTTTTTTGAACTGATAAAAATTGTAGATACCCAGATACTAAGTGTCAACAAGTATTTTTATTTTAATTTATTCAATTAATGTGAATCAAAGATATTGTTATGTAGGTAGGTACATAGATGAAAGACATCGTTTTTTATGGCTAAATAGTAAATACCTATTAGAAAATTCCAGAATTAGAAAACTGTAATTTTTTGTTTATAAAATATTACAAAAGTAGTGCTTCCAATATATTATTTTAATTAATTTTGTAGTATATTATTTTAATAAGAATCAATTCAATTTTGGTTTAATATCTATTTATCTAAATACGTAACTTTAATTATAAATTCATTAACTTGATAGCCAGACATTCGTCTATAGATCAACCCATTTGGCAGAAAATATAAAACTTTAATTATATTATCAGACCATTTACATCTTAATTGCTCTGTGCGAAGTAATGAGATAAAACAGGCTCTATTAAAATAAGTGTTATCTATATCAATTATTATATCGATGTTAATAGTACAAAGAGCTTCAAAATTAGACTATATTAAACGTACAGGTTATTTCTTCATTTTATTTGATCTCCATACGACCTGCACCTTAATTTTATGTTCAATTCAACAAATGGTAAATTATTTATAGTACATAATTAGCACTCATTACTTTCCCTTTACCAAACTCGTTCGATAACATTCATTTTCAAGCTCACTCGTGTAGGTGTTATAATTGAATAATACCTATAAACTTTCATATCGCAAAAAACTTGCTTTCACTTTTCGCATCCCATTGCAAAATAAACACAACCTCGATGGTTACTTCTCACGATAACGCACATCGAGGCCAAACATTGTCATTTAAGCCTCTTCATTTTCGAGTAAAACTGGTAGACTATGGTGTTGGCACGCGTCTGGTGTGAGGCTCGAAAAGGCAGAGATCCACGCTTCTAGGTCCCGCTCCGAGCACAGGAACTTGGCAGATATGGCATTGTCATAACCCTTTTGCCTGACGAAAAACCCACTATCCTTCTCCACCCGCTCCACGGTCGTGTTTCTCAAATTGACAACCCCTGTCGGCTTCGACAGACGCTTCCTGGGGTATATAACGGCGAAATGCTCGAGGGAAGTTCTGTACACGACAACCCTGACGTCCTGGCGTATCCCGCCAGGTCCCAAGAACACCATAAATCCTTTTTTCACTTCCGCGTCGCGGCTTTTCTTGCTGATGCCCGGACCGAAATGCTCAGCACGGCACGACATGATATCAGCCGGCATCTTATTGTTGCACGAGCATAACAATGGAGTGGACCGAATTCGCGCGAAACGTGGTCTGCTCACGAGAGATGGAAGTGAACTGAATTTAATCAGAGGGAGCCTTCCGCGGCGGCGCATCGGCTGATCTCGGCCCGGTTCGTTGAATTGCATTCACTAGCTCTGGAGGTTTATCGGCTAGATCAGAAATAATTCACAACAGTAGCGCATAAAATTGCTGTCCGAGATTGAAGCGCTCTTTATTTTTCATGTTACAGACGGCTGAATAAGCAAATTGTTCATAAAATCCCCACAAAATTTTCAGGATTTCTAGATACTCGACTCGTGCATTTATATCATCCACTACCTAGATTTCCGCCCGCGGCTTCGCCCACTTTTTCAAAGAAACACCCCCATAGTTCCCGTTCCTGTGGGATTTCCGGAATAAAAAGTAGCTTATATCTTATTCTGGGTCTTCAACTACCTACATACCAAATTTCATCGTAACTAATCGATTCAATAATATTTGCATGAAAGAGTAACAAACATATATATATATATATACATACACATCCATCCTCACAAACATTCGCATTAGTAGGATTGGATAGGATTTAGGATGTTTTACTTTCGAACGTCTCATGTAAGTTTTTCACCATGTTTCGTAGGAGCAAACCCACACTTGTGATTTTCTCATCAATATATTCTGATTCACCAAAGCTTGATTATAGAACCCATGTTATTTATATAACAATCTAGTTAATCGTTAACATATTCCTTCCAATATTTATGAGGAAAACCGAGACCTGTCTCCGTTTCATTTATATTAGAAAGCTGAATTTGCATTCATAGTTTATGTCTATCAAATGTAGATTTATAGCAGTCTTAATATAGGAGCGTAGGGACTAGGGAGAGCAACAACCTTATTTATTTGTATTATATCTCAAAACCCCTTGATTTCTGTGCTTTGAGATCTATGAAAGCAACCAAATACAAATTTTTGCAAAAAGTACTAGAATTATTTAGGATTCATATCATTAACTGTTTGAGTGAGCATAGTAAACAATTTTACATAGTTAATCATTTTTAATTGATAGCAATTTAATCCATCGAGCAAGGTACATTATTACGAATTAATCCAGTTTCGAATAGACTGTAAAATAAAATATGAAAAACTGTATTTCTATTTACCTTTATGCTTACAGAACAGGTTTTAACAGCAAAATTAGGTAGGATGTACCTAGTTGTAAAATTGTAATTAAAAAAACTTAAAGGCCTGCAAATTGTCAGAATTCAGCCAACTAAGAATGGAACCACATGGGACCACCAGTTTTCAAATAAAAAAATAATTATCAAAATCGGTTTACCCAGAAGAAAGTTCTAAAGTAACAAACTTAAAAAATACAGTCGAATTAATTAAGAACCTAGAACCTCCTCCTTTTATTAGTTTCATCTATATGTTTGTATGTAGGTACTATATTTTGACCCACTTTAAACGAACAGATTTAATTCAAAATGTGTAGATTGTACACATAACAAGAATCGGTGACAATACAATAATTTCTTAATTTTATGCGTGTTTTTTTTCTATATTAATTTTGGAAAAGTGATAATGTGATAGATCACGTGACTTATTATTGTGATCAAAGATGTAACATTAAAAACGTGTTTCGTAACGTATGGATTCACTTAATTGATTATGAACCATAAAATTTAGTCTGGCACGCTTCATACAGGTTGACGTTGCTACACGTTTATTAATTAGCAAGTAACATAACATTAAACAATTAAGTATGATAATTACGAAAAAATATTTTGAAACCAATATTTAAAAATATTTTTACTTATTTTTTTACAACATGTAGTTAACCCACACTTGTAATTTTCTCATCAATATATTCTGATTCACCAAAGCTTTATTATAAGCTGTGTCACCTGGTAAACAGGTAAAAAATGATGTATGTTAAATGATGAATTATTTCTATACTAATATTACCTATAATTTATAAAGCTGAAGAGTTTGTTTGTTTTTTTGAACGCGCTAATCTCAAGAATTTGAAAAATTTGCGGATTTTCGGTGTTGGATAGCCCATTTATCGAGGAAGGCTACAGGCTATATATCATCACGCTAAGATCAACAGAAGCGGAGCCGCGCGGGTGAAACCGCGGATCGCAGATAATGTTATATTAAATATAAAACTAGAATCAAATGTTTTCATAATAATAAGTATTAGATCATTTTAACCTTAGACCTTCTAGAAGGTCAGTAGCAAATATTATGTCTACCTACGTAAGTTAAATGTCGCACTAATGTTAAAAGTTTAGCTTTTACAAATCTAGCTTATTAGTTGCATGCTATTTTAAGATAGAATTGTGTTATTGAGATTGTACCTTTGCATTGTAAAGATTAAAAGATAGATAATTCAAATAAATAGCTTTTGGAAATCGTACCATTGATATTTTAGCTAATATTTTCTATGAGAACGATAAATGTAACGAATCTATTATCTAGACTCTACCTCTACCATCTGTCTTGGCCGAATATTCAACTCGAGCCAAACAAACCTTCGATAGGTCCTATAACATATTCACAAGATGAAGATAGTATTTCCTTCCTGAAGAGTAAGTATAGCTGATCGAAAATATAATAATTATGTACTATATTTTAGTAGTCACTATACCTACTAAAAAAATATTCGGTAGTAGGAACGGGGACCCATCGGGTTTTTCTTTGACTAGGTAGGTACGTGGGCGAAGCCGCGGGAAGATTGTGTAGGAATGTTATATTATAAATAATAGCCCAAAATCAATGCAAAATTGAACACGTGATAATAAAAGACATATTTACATTTATATTCCAAGGTGTTATATTTATAAAAACATGCCAGGTGTTGCTGTGCGAATGTGCAAAGAATGCATTATCATAACAAGAAACCGGTCGCAGTGGGTGCACATTATCAAAGGAATTGTTATGGTTAGCTGATAGATACACATTATATACAGATATACATTGCATAATTGATTTTTAGATATCTTGGAGCGACACTTTATAGAAAACTAGAGGTCCGCCCCGGCTTCGCCCGTGGTACATATTTCGCAATAAAAGGTAGCCTTTGTCCTTTCTCGGGTATCAAAATATCTCCATACCAAATTTCATGCAAATTGGTTCAGTAGTTTAGGCGTGATTGAGTAACAGACAGACAGAGTTACTTTCGCGTGAACGGCTGGACCGATAACGATAATTTTTATTTTGATGTGTTCATTAGTTAAGAAAATTATCTTATGGAAGAAAAACTCAAAAAATTTGCACCAAAAAATTATGAAAAAGCGAAAACATGACAATCTAAGGATATGTAATATATTACTTACTCCACAGATTAGATACTAGCTTACTCTGAATAATTCGGGTAAAACCGCAGGGCACAGCTAGTATATATTTTTATAATTACTTAGAGTCGGCAATTCATTTGCAGAGGGGCGTTAGAAATCTGCAATGTTCAAAGGAGTCCCACCGGACATTCTTTGCCGATTATGAAATGAAAAAATCAATCTGGATAACTTAAAAATAGCTCGGCATAAATAACAATCACCTATATTTGACAAGGTGTTGCCTATTTGTTCTTTTAAACTTTTTTTATGTTACATCTTTTAAGTTCAGCATTTGATTTTTTTTAAACAGGAACCAAATATCCAGCTAGACAGGGTTTATTGATAATAATTGTACCACCTTGTATACATATAGACCGTGAAAATAACAATAAGGCCAAATAGGGTTGCCCTTTGTTACCATTGGAATACTTAAAAAAATAATTTAACTTGCCTTGAAACCAAATACCTTCAAATAGGAACCCAGTTTTAGGTGAATTGAAAGTTATTTATTAAGATATTCCAAACAAGTATACCTACCTAATCTACTCTACTATTCACTCAAATTACCTAATGACGATCTTAGAGATGAAGATAGCTGTTAAAGTAGTGTATTGTTTATAGGGAATGCAATCCCGACTCGAGATTGCAAATTCGGGATCCCGCGGGATTGATATTTCTAATCCCGGAATTTTCGGGATCCCGTCTAATTTAAAAAAAATGTTGAGTTCAGATGACTGAAAAAGCTAATAACTGCTTGTTTGTGATTTGTAAGGTTAACTCAAATAACATATTACTCGAAAGAAAATAAAAACCTTTATTCTTTAATCTTACCAACTAAATAATAATCAGGTTGTAAAGAAATTAACGAAGATAAATCAGGTAATCAAAACAATAAGCTTATTTCAAGGAAATTAGGAAAAAAAGTGATTTTGAAAATGTTAAATGACTCCTTAAAAAACAAAGGGTATATTAATAGTTTCATCTGCTAAACGGCATCTAATGTCCGTTGCAATGTACCCCGCTGCTGAGAATGACCTCTCCGACTCAACGCTGGTTGGCAACATTTGCTTTGAATACAACATGTATGGGAAATCAAATGTATGGGAGCGTTTCATGTAACATTTTTGGATATTTCTCGTTTTACTTTCAAAAAGTTCTTATTGTCATTTTACTCATTAGGTATAGTACTTTCAATATTAGTTTAAAGTTTTTTGATATCTATAATAGTTATGGAATAATCGCCTGTGCACACTTAACGATTACACCCTGTATGCAAACTGCAAAAATCGCCCCCTTGTTCCTCCACACTCAATCAAATCCATTTCTTTTTTAATGGTAGATTCTAATTTGTCTAAGCTCGTGGACGTGGATATACGTGCAAAAGGACTTTTAGAAGCCGCTTGCGCCCCGAGTGGTTGTGTGTTGCGTCGCTGACCACTGCCGCCCAATCCCGTCAATCTCGAACGGGATCTCGTCATATAATGCGTCGGGATTGATCCCGAAAAATTACACGAGATCTCGCGAGATCGGGATCCCGCGGGATCGGGATTGCATTCCCTAATTGTTTATCAGGCAAATCATTTAAAATAATATGTTACTTAATTTTTACATTAGTGAGTTTTACATGACGCCTACTTTTAACTTTTAATAAAAGTGGATTGGCATAATATTTCAGGATTCTGAAAACGTTACATAATATAATACATATAATAACTATACGTAATAAAATACAGGTTTTATGTCACATTATTTTCTCAGAATTGACAGCCCTATTAGCTTTTATCTCGTATTTCGAGAATTCTGTATTCTCTCCCATCATTGTGTTTAAGCATCTGTTTGTGACACAAAGCTTTCAATTGGATCTTCAATTACAATAGTGAATAGATAATTTATTAAAGGATTAATAACACAAACGTTTTTATGTACAAGTAAGGAAATTAAATTTTCTATGTTATTTAACAGAAAAAGATATACTGTAGGCCTTGCTGTAGGCTATTTTGTGATAGTTTGTTAGCTAGTTACGGCTAGAAGATATCTGAAACGCCTGGTAACGAACAGAAGATAATTCGCGTCTTTGTTAAAATTTTCTTAAGATCACAAATATAATATACTAGCTTTCCGCCCGCGGCTTCGCCCGCTCAGTCAAAGAAAAACCCGCATAGTTCCCGTTCCCGTGGGATTTCCGGGATTTCGTCATTTTCTCGGGATAAGAAGTAGCCTATGTCCTTTCTCGGGTATCAAAATATCTCCATACCAAGTTTCATGAAAATTGGTTCAGTAGTTTAGGCGTGATTGAGTAACAGACAGACAGACAGACAGAGTTACTTTCGCATTTATAATATTAGTATGGATGTAGGTATAGGTATAATTTTACTTTGCTATAGATACTTCTTTTTATTGGATTAAATTATTAACACTGTCCCAAATAAAGTATCTACTTAACTCAATGATGTACATACGATACGTTCCAAATTGTAGATACATACGAATTACGATTTACCTAAACCTCACAGCTCACTATAATTTAAACTAAGCATCGCATTAGCAAATAATGATTTATTGCAGTAGGTATATATAACAGATCTAAACAATATAAATTGCTGATGATATTTGGAAAGTGGGAAAATACTGCAGTGTAGACTTTTAAAGAAACTGTAAGATAAAAATAATTTTAAAATGCATTAACACCAATCTTCACTCGATTTTGATCTTCACTTTCGTTCGAGTCGAAAGTAAGAGGTAATAGTTCAAAACAGCAATAGAAAGTTTATTATTTTAGTACCTACGTAAATACTCTACTCGGGATTGCTTCTTGTTGATATTGTTCAATGTGAAGCTTTGATATCTAAGAATAATTGTCCTTTATTTGGAGATATACAATAGGCAGTATAAAATTCATAGACATCTAAATAACAAGACACATAGAAGTGCTATAATGTTCGTATGAAAACCGCTGTCGGCTGTCGCCAAAATCAACACATTTAAACCGATAGCTAAACAGTACACACAAGTAAACTATGCCTTTTATTGGACAGCTTGATTTTTGTGAAAACTAACTTAAATATTAAATTAAGCTTTTTAATATGTATCCTAACGCACGAATTTACGGTTTATTTTAGAATAACATCCCTAAGCATATGAGACGTTTTGTTTATTTTTGCTCCAATACGCAAGAATTCGGCTTTTCTACAAGAGGTTGTCAATTTTCAATAGATATAACTTTGAACATAAACCCATAGAAATAAGGTTGAAATTTGTGTTAAACGTGATAATAAGAATGGTCATTGTTATGTGGCATGGTAACCACCTGAGCGGCGACAATGTCACGCGCGCTTACCACTTCTATTGCCTTGTTATTTAGATTTCTATGATAAAATTAAACTATCAGTCATTGCGACGATATAAAAATCGTTGCATGAATAATTAATATGGTTGAAAAAACACGCTTTATCTCATTAAATCACCATTTAAATTATTGTCACCGATCAAAACTATAGCGTCGGTCGGTTACCTAAAAAATGAATGAAATGAAACGGCTAATGGCAATTTATTAAAAATGAATAGTTTTGTAGTTAATAGGTATTTTATCTTTTTAACATATTGAAGATAGTTTTTCGTAATTTGAGATAAAAAAATTTGTTTGTTTTCCTATTTTCTACTTCTTAAATCAATCCTCAGTAGTATAGTGGTAAGTATTGCCTGTAAAGCAAGAGACAGGTGTTCGATTTTTGATATATTTATTAGTCTGTATGTGCGATTCATATCAAATTTATTAAAATTTATAGTCAACTATAGGGGAAGCTGAGGTAATACGATCCCTGGAGGTCAAATGATCCCCCGGCTTAAATCAAAGACAAGTAGTGCCATCTATCTAAATACGCATGTAACATATTCCCTGCACCCCTGCCAGTTGCCTCTTTAAGTGTCATCGCGGTGTGAGCTCTTGGCGTGATTTTATTAAAAAATAATCAAAAAGTGTGGCTCTGATCTAAGGTAAGCCTGTTTTTGGACTTTCATTACTTTTTACATGTTCGTGTTTATTGAAATTTTGTTTTATTTGCGGGTATTAATAACAGTTAGCTAATATTTAAGCAATTTTCGATCACAACACGCGGTATTTGAAGGTTATGTTTTTATCGATATCTTGGAATTTGGTGTTTGGGGAAAAATGATCCCTTTCTGTGTGTATAAAATGATCCCTGGAATCATTTTACCACATTAGTATTTGTTGTTTTTACAGATCATGCCGAGAATTTATATACGAAAAGGTGGTGGGAAAGGAAAAGGAGTCGGGAAAGGAAAAGGACCCGGAAAGGGAAAAGGCAAAAAAAAGCAAAACAGATCAGAAAAAGAGAAGAATCTTCTTCTGAAGAGGAGAGTGATACCGAATGCCTATGGAGTAGCTTTCAGTACAGAACTGAAAGCTACTCCAAAGACATTTGCGATATTTGCCTTTCTGGTAATCAATTTGATAGTGTGAAAAAATTTTTAAGGCTGGTCTATTTCTAAGTTCCTAAGCAAATTATTATTTTTTTAATGAAGAGTTGATTTTTCTATTGCATTTTACATTGATAGAAAAACCTTTTATAGGGATGAGAATTATTTGTTTTTTTTTTTTATTTAGAAGAAGAGTTTATTTATTTACTTATTGCTTGACTAGTTGTTAATTTTTCAAACCTTTTAAAAGTTTGGTGCAAACTTTAATGTTTAGTTTTCTTGATTGAGTATTAAATATATAAAAAAAATTCTTAAATGAAACTAAAAGACTTCAAAAGTTTTTTGTAACTTGTGATAGTACTTAAATTGTTATGAACAATACATATGATTACAACAGCCGAGTGTTTTATTTCACTGATATTTATTAACTTATGGTATAAAATGATCCCTGGGATTATTTTACCCCAACCTCAGGGATCATTTTATACATAGGTGTGTATAAAATGATCCTTTACTAAACTTTAACAAAAGCCTCTAATACGAAAAAACTATATTCATGTAATAAAAATAAGTATGCAGTTACAAAGTTAAGTAAATTCACTACTTCCAACAATAGAAATCTTGCGATTTTGCCTTCAACTTTAGCCACAGTTAAATTTTTTCCCTTAAGGGGATCATTATACCTCACCTTCCCCTAAATCATAACTGTTATCTAATATATAAAATTCTCGTGTCACAATGTTAGTCTGCATACTCCTCCGAAACGGGTGGACCGATTCTCATGAAATTTTCTGTGCATATCGGGTAAGTCTGAGAATCGGCCAACATCTATTTTTCATATGTACCACGGGCGAAGCCGGGGCGGACCGCTAGTAATATACAAAGATTTATAGTTGACTATAAATTTTAATAAATTTGATATGAATCGCACGTTGTAAGGAACGGGGTTTAATAAAAGACAGAAAATAAGAAGAAATCATTTATTTCCCTTCAAAATCACCTAACTTCATCGATATGGCTCCCGTCTGAGAGATTAAAACTGAATCAAAATTACTTAACACTAAATCCATTTTCCAACTACAATTCAAACATTCTGTAACATCACTTTATACAAGACAAAAATCTCAATTTAGCCAAACATGTTAAAATTTTATCTATTAAGGGCCGATTTTTCAATCCATGGTTAAAACTTATCCGCCCAATAAAGTATTACACGATAATATTAAAATGTCACCCGTAATCTGTCAAAGACGGGCAAATAATACATTTTTGAAATGGTAGTTTAATAAGTTATTCGACGAATAAATATTAACCAAGGATTGAAAAACCAGCCCTTATTGTCAATAACAAACATTATTATTTTATCTACTTTTGATTTCTCTAAAAACCTACCGTGTAGCATTGAGGTATTATTACAGAGAGGACGCCACGAACAAAATCTATGCGACAAGCGCGGCGAAGCGGGCCGGCTAGTGAGTGAGTCATACACTTTGTAGATATTCTGCCCCCTTTATTTATTACTTATAAATTAAAACCAATCAATGTAACAAATAAAAAATAATAAAAATCATTTATTGAACAAGGTTCCTGACATCAAGACATATAAATAAATAAAATAAAATAATATTTATTAGCAAATTTTCCATAGTTCACAATTTTGCTCTGCCTTCTGAACTAGGTTAATACCTGTGTCTCAGAAAACAGTGCCTTCCCTTATGAGTTCATACAAGTATTATAAAATACGTAAACAGAATATTCTAGTTACAGATTAATAACAATTAAAGAATAATAACATAGACCCCAGACTCCCAATATAGCTTTCTATGTTTCAGGGAATCATCAAATAAATATTGTTTATCTTAAAATATGAATAAACTTATCAATTGAAACCAATCAATGTAACAAAAAAAATGGTTTGAGACAATTGACTCTAACTAGTGTTACAAATAGTGTAGTAGCGATGGCCTCTCTAGTACGTAGTACATAATAACTCAATGCCGTGTAGTCGGAAAGGGAGAGCTTTTAGGAATACATGAAATTCGTTGTTTGGAATTAAAAATTAAAATTTCAAATGTATCTAGTTAATTAAAAAAAAATCTTACCAATAAAAAGCGCGAAAATCGAATAAATACACTTATAAAAAATCAGTTCTTCAATGTTGCCATGAGTATAATATAGAAGTTAGTAAATAAAAAATAAATATGTGAAAAATAACCTTATATAGAATATACAAGTTACATCTAAATACAGATAGCATAGAAAAAAAATATTGAGCATTTTTACACAAAAATGAGTGCATGGTTTTTGATAAATACATTTTTGTATAAAACGGTTACATAATTTTTGTTGATATTAATTTTTATCTCGAGTTAAAAGCTGATTCCACATTTATGATATCCAAATATTAAAATTTTCAAATACTAACACGTTTATAATCAAGAAATGTTAACATTATCTAAATCGTTCCAAAAAGTTCTCGAGAAGTTGTTCTAACAGTACAAAATATATAAAAATCATTGATATTCATTTAAAACATAAATACAAGTTTATTAATTATTAAATGTGAAAAAAAATGAATTTACATGAATAATTTATTTATAAAATCGTATTGAATAACATTGATATAATTTCATTGCTATTCTTGCTAAAAAAAAAACCACAAAATTTATTAAAAAGCACTTGAAGACACTACCAGATCTAAATATCGGATAAAAAATTAAGTTATTTACATATTTTATCTAAAAATATCACTATTATTGTATAAAATGTTTTTAGTTTCTAATCCCTATGAATTAAAAACAAAATGTTCATAATTTTTTAAACACAAAAGTGACGTCACTCGTACATTAACTAAGGTACAAAAATCATGCACTCGCATATATAATTATCTTAAAACTATAGATTATCTGTAGACAATACAAACTTTCTAAAGCTAAATATAATAATGTGTTACCATTTCACTAAAAAAAAGATCGAATTTTTATATTCATACACGTAATAATTTCCTTAGTCGTGGTTTTATATGGCAAGACTATTTCGTAAAATTAATTATAATTCGCAATAATGATAATTTTAATTTAATCGAAACATAATATATATGTCTTATAAATTATAAGTATCTTATTTCAAAATATAACTAACACATATTTTTATGAAATGGCAACACAACCTACAAAACTACCATGATAAAAAAACACTGTTAATTCTTCTCTAATGTAAATTACTATAAGAATTTCATCTAAAATAAAAGTCCATCGTAAAACATTAGTGAACTGACCACAATATATTTTTATTTAAATACATTTTTCTAATTGAATACAATCTAAAAGGGGGTATAAGTTGTATCAGTGTTGCAATAATAAATCTTGAAATTTGATCTTAAATTCATTGAAAATTCAAACATAGTGTAAAATTTTAGTCAACAACTCACTATAGCGTTTTATCTTATATGTGGCAACACTGAGGTTATAAAAATTAAGGTTTTCCTATTAATTAGAAATATATAAAACGATGTAATATGGCAGTGGTGTGATTAAGTCGCTAAACTTGCCATACAAATAAAATTAAAACCCAGCATCAACTGGTGTCGTTTCGTAAATAAAAGCGTAAAATTAAAATAATAAGCGTATCGAAACTAAATAATAAATTCACAATTTGTCTAAATGTAAAAGGGTTTTATACAATTGTTATGAAATACTCTAATCTAGATCTACCTAATGATCCACAATTGTTATAATCTGTCCGTAAGCCGCCATTTTGAATATCCCAATTTTGGCGCGAACTTTTATTGCTAATGTCAAAATTCGTTAATTGCGTCTCTTGTGGGAAAATTTGTGATGCATTTCGAGTTTTCTGTGTGTCAATTTTATTTGCTCTTTTTACAAAGCATTCGAAATATCCATCTACATCGTCGTAATTTTACCATTCAATATTGAACGAAGTTAAAATCCGTGACACATATTATAGTGAAATTATTTAGTAATGGCCCAGTAATATTGACGTATTTATCACATCACAACAATATCATGTATTAAAAAATCCATTGGCCTATATTTAATTAACACAGCAACTTAATAATGTACCGCGTACAATAATACATTTCAATCGCGAGTTATGAGCACATTTTCAATTTCTCTTTTCCAATTTCAATGGACCAATCATATGCATTTCCAATATACCAATCACATCAAAGCTATGCTGATTGTCGATTGGCCATATCCGTGAACACTTCGACCAATCACAGTCAGACTTTTAAACGTCATCTTTCTGCGAAATTCTGCGACCAATCACATCATAGCTATGCTGATAGTCGATTGGTTATCCAAAATCTTCCACCAATCACACTCAGACTTTTAAACGTCATCTTTCGTCTTCTATTTTCCAAATTCCAACCAATCACATGCCACTATACTGATCGCTGATTGGCCATTCCAAATCTTCCACCTAGTTCTACTAGACGTCATCTCCCACATTCTATTTGCGAAATTCTGCGACCAATCACATCGCCGAAATGCTAATCGCTGATTGGCTGTGCTCAGAGCTCGTGATTGGTTCAATAGTGACGTCATTCGGGCGGGTAACTCTGTACAAAGGAAGCTGGGAACAGTCCCGTTCGGCCTGTCCTCTGTAGTGTACCTTTGTACCAACCATCACCACGCTTCTTGCAAACCATCACTATATCGTCTACTTTTAATTCGAGCTCGTACTCGGAGTTCGGCGGGTACGGGACTATACAGCGAAATCTGTAATGCACAAAATTAAATATATTCTTTACTGGCCTCATCGAATGATTGTATAATGAATAATGAATAACTTTTTGATGGAATAACTTGAAACTACGTTGTTTATTTTGCGAAATTTAAATCAGTCACGATTAGGTATATTCGTGTGAAGGAAAAACAATAAAACATACATTGATCTCATAAAAATTTAGAATTTTGCAAGCCTAATCGGGATTGTTCTACTAAAATTTACCTTAACCACTTTATTTAACATCTTTCTTAACGGGATATACTGCATGCATATTGCATATTTTGCTGTTATTTGAGAGCATACGATTTGTCATTCCATTTATCATCGCGTTTGTATGCAAAAAAGATTTAATTTAAGAAGTGAAATTTTCACTTCTAACACGTGTGCTCGGCACACACTTTTTTTTACATTTCATTGCATTATGAATCAGTGACGTTTGTACTGTTTAAGACATGTATTTCTCAAAAATATTTCATTTTAATCACTTACAGAGAAATATTATTTTATTACAAACATGTTTACTCGCTTAGCGTTTTCAGTACGTAGTATGTAGTTTGTTACAATAGTATTTGTACAATAGAATCAAACAAGAAAAACAAAAAAAAATTGTTATTAATAATTTTGTTTGTTATTCAAGAATAATAAACAACTTATGCATTTTTTTTAGATTTGTTTTTTTTTGTCAATATACCTCTCCTTAACGGGCTGCGAGTGGTGTCGTTCCCGTCTCGTGGCCGTCACGTCGAGGGACTGCGACTTGCGGTGTTGGCTCTGCCACGGGCCCTCGGCACTGCCCCTACTGTGCGTTCAATCAAATTTATTTACTAAAAAAAATTGGTTGTTTGTAAAGTAGGTTTACGATCGAGATGTTTACGTGATAACGTCTTATTGGTGGCAGCGCTCGAGATGAGACGGGAGATCGGTCCGTCTCTCTCTCGTTATACCTGCGATCGCGCTCGTGAGGTTTTGATGTGACACAAGTTTCTGAACATGTCACTCGACTAAAACGATTATAAAAACGTTATCACGTCAAAAACATTTATAAAATACTAGCTTTCCGCCCGCTTTGTCTAAAACATAATCCACACTAATATTATAAATGCGAAAGTAACTCTGTCTGTCTGTCTGTTACTCAATCACGCCTTAACTACTGAACCAATTTGCATGAAATTTGGTATAGAGATATTTTGATGCCCGAGAAAGGACATCTACTTTTTACAGGCTACTTTTTATCCCGGGAAAATGACGCAACCACGGAAATCCCACGGGAACGGGAACTATGCGGGTTTTTCTTTGACTGCGCGGGCGAAGCCGTGGGCGGAAACCTAGTAAATTATATACTAAAACTTTCCTCTTGAATCACTCTTATCTATTAAAAAAAACCGCATCAAAATCCGTTGCGTACTTTTAAAGATTTAAGCATACATAGGGACATAGGGACAGAGAAAGCGACTTTGTTTTATACTATGTAGTGAAGCAAGTCAGCCCTAAGGCTGACTTGCTTCACTACATAGTAGCACCCTAAGGTGCTTATCCACCTATAATGTACAAGGATGTGTAACGAGGAATGTGTTTGTAAATAACCAATAGAATCGCTTTAAAACGCTTCAAAGTTAAAATTAAATGAAGCGATACGATTGGTTATTTTCAAACACATTCCTCGCTACACATCACTTTTATCCGTGGATAACGATCTCAGGTACCTGTATGTGTAAATGAGATAATTTAGAGTAGGTTTTTTATATAATCCGCGTAGCCACCACCTGACATTATGTTTAACTCTAAACGATGGACAATGAATATAAATAGATGTATTTTCTAAGTACCCATATTATATACAATGATATGTTGGTGTAGGAAATTAACCCCTAGAGATTTATTGGCTACATACATGACACAAACTTGTTCAGATTCTGCTAAGACCATATTTAAATAATAATATTATAATATATGTACTGAAGAAACTAGTTAAAGATCTCTTCATAAACATTGCACTCTATAAAATTTGTGAACACGATTATACGATACGACAAAGAATTAAAAAAAATACTGGAACTGTTCCCCGAATAAAATAGACACACAAGCTTCTATAAATTATTATTATAATTGTATATACAAGGATATTAAAGAAATGATTATGATATGTTTCCATTTCATGGCAAATATGACATGTAGAAATCACAATATAGAAATTATCTGATCAGCGAAATTGAAAAATGAATACGAATGAGAAAAAATACATAAAAAGCGCATATATAATAGTAAAATGCATGTGGTTTAGAGATCAAACAATAAAACAATCCACATTACAAATGCCTTCTTAACGCATACAAATGAAATTACTAAATGACAAATACAGTGCCTGAATAAAATGCGAAATTTGACAAATATCTGCAAATAATTATAAACTGGCAGGTATGTTATACAGGGTGTCCCACTATCGGTATACTGAGCGCCAAGGGACTTGTAGTTTTAAGTCAATTTTTTTTAGTATTTTTTGCTAAATTTTTCCTTAAAATCCATGTTTTCTTCTCTAAATTCGCGCAGCCGGCATATACCGCTTCGCTAATGTGAGCATTTTGTCTATGAAAACATAATCTTAAACGATAGCTCACGTGGTGGTGGTAAAGTTGGGCGGGTTGCTTGTTAGGGGTGTACACATAGAGTTTTAAGAATTCATCTATTTGAAAAAAAATGCGTCTGGAATTTTACAACCAACAACATAACTTCCTTTGATCTTAGTATACCAACGGTGGGACACACGGTATAATTGTAACACCTTGGCCACGGACACCGGCGGCGCGACCGACGGCGCGACGGGCGGCGCGTCAATTCGCGCGGCGCGGTAAGCACGCCACGGGCAGTTGCGTACGCCGCCGCGACCAGTGTAGACGAGGAGACGAGATGGCTTTATCAAAGTTAGCTCGACATTGTTTGGAGAGTAGCAGCTTTTTGCTCAAGATTTAATGTTTGGAAGATATAGCGGAGTACACGAATTAAATAGAAATCGTGTTACAGACGGAGAATTCCACCAAAAATATGAAAAATATAGGCATGATGAAAAATTATGTTGCGGGTGGCTAGACTTCCAAATAGCTGGTCTAGCTAGAATTTCTGCAATAAAAGCTTCCGTCTCCATTTTCGCGAAAAAAAAACAAACTATTTTAAATTAAGTTCGCTCCGGGAGTAGTCGCCGCGTCTGCCGCTCGACTCCGTGGCCTGCGCCGTAATAACTCATACATTTGTTTCGATCGCTAGTCGTGCCGCGCGATTCGCTCGGGGAAATTCGCCGGTCGTCTCGCTGGTCGCCGCTGCGCGTGGCATGCCCAGTACATTTCCATACATTTGATTCATTCGCAAGACGCGCCGCCAGTCGCGCCGCGCGAATTTTCGCTATAGCGAATTGTCCGTGGCCAGCACGTAAGTACCACATTAACACAAGAGCAAAAAATCAAACTATACTATTAGCATGCATGTATCAGTCGTCATGCATATACGAGTGCATGTGCAAACCTGTGCATGCGGTGATCGTGCGGCCTTTCCTTGTGTCTGGACATCGCATTGTGCCCGCTTTGGGCAGATATATGCCCCGTGGAGGCAGACGAGTGCCCGCTGGGGGCAGACGCGTGCCCCGTAGAGGCAGAATGCCCGGTAGGGGCAGAATGCCCGGGCAACGTGCGTAGCAATTGCGATGGGCATGAACCCGACCTGTGTGAGTTCTACGATCTAATATGCTACGGGGTGCGCTACGGGCCTACGGGGTATGCTACGGTTATTGATTTAATGGGTAATACAATGTATGAGAATATACAAATGCGGATTATACTGTATGTACTATTGAATAAAATAACTTGCAACTTGATTGAGTAATTTTAATTTTAAAAAGTTAATAAACAAATATTGGTTTCCATTCATTATTGTAATAAAAATGTTATGGAGAAATGAAAATAATTTTAGTTTAATTCAGTAAAAATGAGATTTTTTCAATCCGCATGTGTACTTGTAAAGCAAAAACAGTGCGACAATTAACATACAGGTGGGATGTTGATGGTTGTATTTGAATTGTAATGTATGGTTATTATGATATAGTTATGAATAAATATAAGTCCCGCGCACACCTCGTGTAAACACACAAACATAAAGACATACAATATGACCCAAATCACATTATGAACATTAGTTTAAAAAAATGTAGTTAACATTGCAAAACATGATTTAAAATCCATACTGTACCTATTTATTATGCATTGATTTTCGCAACTACCCTACACACTTTAGTCAGTATTTATCGTTTTTTTGCAACTAACCTACTTTACGTGTATTATTTGTAGATTTATTGCATTTGCTACCCTAATTACTTCACTTTTTCATGTTTTTTAGCATTATTTTGATTTTTTTTCGAAAAAAATTTTTTTTTTGTGATTTTTTTGTAATTTTTTCCCCTTTTCCCCACTTACCGCACATGAACAGCATGCTGCGGCGGTGTATACAACAGCGAAGTGTTCGGCGAGTCGTCGAATACCGGGTTGTCCATACTGTAGCCAGCTGGCGGCGGCGACTTGCATTTTTTCATCGCGGCCAATCGCTTCATGAGACTAACGCCCGTTGATATGGACGATTTTTCCGATTTCGGTTTGTCCTTCTGGAATTTTCGAGAGACAGTAAAATTAAGATGAAGAAATGTAAAAAAATATATCCAAATATCAAAAGGGGCCGTTTATTTCGTGATTAGTATACATATATTATAAGCGATTTTCATGTTATGATATATTTGGAAAAAAACAATTCCATGTCTTTTTTTATAGTATCGAACTAATAAATTATACCTTTTCTGAGCGTGGCGTGCTTTGCTGTGGTACCGGAGAACTCCATGGATATGTTAATGGTTGAGCTGAAAAAATATATGATGATTATCTATTAACCTATACACAGATATTTATTTTTTTAAAGAATACTCGGGGGCGTGATCTACAATCGACATCAAAGCTAAAAATTATAGATTTTTCTGTATGTCCGGGCTAAATTCAAAAAGTACTGCATGGATTTACATCAAATTTGGTGCAGAGATAGCTTGACACCTGAGGAAGAATATAGGATAGGTTATATCCCAAAAATTCCACGGGAACGAGAACTATGCGGTTTTTTTTTCTGAGATTAACGCGTTCTTAAAAACAAATTCTATAGCTATACAATATTAGTATAGATATGGGATATATTTACCATTAGTAGCCAAAGGACTGTTAGCTCTCGGTGGCGCGTCCGGTGGCGCGAGGTTATTGCCACAATTGCCACTCGCACTAGTCGCTGGCGTGGCGTTTGTGGCATTCGTGGCATTACTGGCGCTTGTGGTGTTCGTGGCATTCGTGGCGTGGGCAGCGTTGTTCGTTTGTGCCACTTTCACGTTGGACGACGATGGGCTTGCGACGTTCTGAAAGATATAAGGGTTATATCATGGACGTATAAAAAAAGACGGACGGTATATCGCCTAAACATTGAGTGAAGCCTAGTAATGGCGGCGAAACATCCATGTGTGTGTGCCATGTTGCCATGGCAACAGCTGTCCTGTTGACAATGGCGGCTGTATTTTTTTCTATAAATTTTGCCGTAATAATTTTGTCATTAAAACATAAAAGAAATAACTTGCTTCCCTGTGGAATGTAATCCCTTGTGTTTTGTTATTTAAAATTGTACTGTTGCGACACCATTTAACCACGCAAGACGGCATTTTAAATATTTTTTGTGAAACAGTGACGCAGTTAATCAGTCGGTAGTTCACGACGTAATGGCGGCCGACTAGCTTACTATGGTGAGAGTGTGTGCGTGTTTATTGTCTTTACACGATCGCTAGCTTACTATGGTGGCTTCACGTTGTTTGTTCGTAATATGGCGTCCGTCTTTTTTTATACGTCCATGGGTTATATGTATAGATTAATATTAATTTACTTGGGTGAAATGTGTAATAAGTTTATAATTCAGAGACTTGAAGAAAACCCTTTGTATTTTATTTTTATACCAGCTGCGTCTCGAGGTTTTCCCCGTTTTTGTATATGTGCCGTGTACTGATGCCGTGAAATGATTGATCATTTTATGAAATGGTCGCATTTCATGATGTGGCCAACTTAGTTTGACCAGATCGTTAAATCGTCAATGTTTTACGATTTTGTCATTCACATTTGGCCAGATCATATAAAATTGTGAGCGAATCTACGATACGGCCACGACTTAATATTACAACGACGACTTACAAACAGACACTCCAATTTTATTATTTGTACACAGTATGCTTGAATATTAATTTATTATTAATCGTGCTAAAACAGTGGCTACAAAGAATAAATTTCCTTTTCTACCAGGTTGCCTGGAAGAGTTTGCTTTACATCATATGCCTTTTGTGCAAAATGTTTGTACCGCATAATTTGTATGCCGTTTATTCATATTGTTTTGTACGATAAAGTATTATAAAAAAAAGACGGGTTGCACTCCGGGAGTGCCGGCAGAAGTGAAAACTTGATTATTAACATGTTGAGCATGTTTGATGTTTTGGAATGGTATCCGTCTTACGCTTTTTCGATCAGGTCGCGTGTCCTGACGCGAGTTTAAGATTTTATACCCATTACAGAAAAAGTGCTCAACGCCGCTAAAGAAGTTTTCACTTCAATAAATAAGTATTTACCTTGTCGTGTTTAACTCTACTAGCCAACGGGGTGAGTGGGGCCACATAGTTGCCGGGGAACACACCAACCCGCTGCACTCTATCGCACCACCCTTTATACCAACCGTCCCTGCATCTCTCCCGTACTGTGTATACACCTGCAATGGATGTATAAATAAATATAAATTTATAAAGAATAGAAAAAAATCGATCACGAGGCGGGACTCGAACCCGCATCCTTCGCGCCATTCCGGGGCGGATGCCTGACCAACTCAGCCACTCGTGACCCGCCAGAGCAATCGAATTTATTCTATTCTTTCAGTTTTTTGTGTCTAAGGGACACACCGCGTGTATAATTAAATGTTATAGAAGGATTATAATGTAAATGGGAATAATTTGATGTATAAGAAAGATTTTTCGTTATTTGTATGTGTGTAAACTACTAGCTGTGCCGCGCGGTTTCACCCGCATTGCTCCGTTTTTGTTGGTCCTAACGTGATGATATATAGACTATAACCTTCCTCGATAAATGGGCTATCTAAAACACCGAAAGAATTTTTCAAATCGGACCAGTAGTTCCTGAGATTAGCGCGTTCAAACAAACAAACTCTTCAGCTTTATAATAATAGTATAGATTAAAGTAGTTGACTGATTTTGAATTATCTCATCAACAGAAAAATACATTATATCGGATAGTTGCTTCGCGATCTACACTTTCATCTCTCCCTGTTCGTTTGGCTAATCTAACCTTTTTTTTTAACCCGTGACGCGTCCGGCGCACAGCCGGCACCGATCCCGATAGTGTCAAGGGAGTTCACGAAATCTAGCTTTTTTATGACTACCGAGTTTGAAAATTTTATTTACCCTATTGTTCTATAATTATATGCCATGTATGATATATTTTTGGAAAGAGGAAGAAACTAGTTATAGCATAAAAATGTAATCATGACGATATATTTTTTCTATAAAATTATAAAAAATTGATTTTCTTTTGTTTTAATTTTAATTGCTTACATACTAACACTTACATGATAATGCTGAGTCATCAAATGATCATATTCACGTTTTCATATCACTACACGATTGCCAAATACATTCACTTATATTTTCACACATTTAATACAACGTATTTCACTATGAATAATAACAAATCTCCATTATTCACAAACAAGAAAAAAAGCGCCATTTTGCGTCTTCCGCACTGAAAAGTTGAGACACTTTTTCACTGAGTATTCTTCAAATATCCCTAAAACCAATATCATAAACGTATTCTACGTAAAATTTCCAGTAATATACGTCTCAATTATCACTCATCTAATTATTCCTCTCGGCATAATTCACAATCCAAATATTCGTTGAACAAGACAAATGTCACAAACTATGGCCGATGACGCAACTCAATCAATGATTCACTTTTTTTTTTATTTTGTGGTTTTGGTCTCTATTGCCTGTCTCGGAGTCGTGTCGATTCGAATTATAAATGTTTAAGGCATAGAGAAATATTTTTTATACTGGAAACATTCACTTGTAAGAACTACAGGTGACCTTCAAAGTCATTGGCCGCGTTATGAACAGTCGTTGTTACGCAGGACGCTACAGTACCATTTTGAGTTACGATTAACTGTCTGTACATAGGACGCGTCACGGGTTAAAGTGGGGAAATCTTGCATAGATACCCAGTATTTCCCCACTTAAAAAAAATCTACCATATTTTCTTATATTGTCCAATAACAAATAATCGACTTATTACAAGTTACATTATAATTAAGGAGGTAATTATAATGTCTTTAGCTCCAGTTTTTGCGGATAGAGCACTACATTACGCGACCGGTAGAGGCCGTTCGTTGCTTCGCGATCTACTTATACACTTTCTATCTACTTATATTAACCTAATCTTTATAAAATACTACATCCCCTTTCATATTTCTGTTCCTGACACATGTCATTTAGAAAAAGAGTCTTAAAAATAGAAATAAAAGAGAACGCAAGAGATATTTCTTTCTCTTTCCACTATCGAGCCTATTTTCTATTCTTAGCTAAATAACTGTATTTTTCAACTTATATTATATTAATTACCTCCTTTCTTAAGCTCTAGTTCGTCCGGTTTCTGCGGTTTGTACCGATAGAGCACTACATTACGCGGCCGGTAAGGGCCGTTCGTTGCTTTGCAATCTACTTATACTCTGTCTATCCATAGTAATATTATAAATGCGAAAGTAATTGTGTCTGTCTGTTATTTTGATAGATATTTTAGATATTTTGATACTCGAGAAAGGACATAGGCTACTTTTTACCCCGGGACATAGGATAGGTTTTATCCCGGAAATCCCACGGGAACGGGAACTATGCGGGTTGTTCTTTGACTGCGCAGGCGAAGCCGCGGGTGGAAAGCTAGTCTACTTATATTAACCTAATCTTTATAAAATACTACATCCCCTTTCATATTTCTGTTCCTGGCACATGTCATTTAGAAAAAGAGTCTTAAAAATAGAAATAAAAGAAGAGAACGCAAGAGATATTTCTTTCTCTTTCCACTATCGAGTTCATTTTCTATTCTTAGCTAAATAACTGTATTTTTCATATTAATTACCTCCTTTCTTCAACTCCAGTTCGTCTGGTTTCTGCGGTTTGTATGGATAGAGCGCAACATAAGCCGCTGGTAAGGGCCGTTCGTTGCTTCGCGATCTGCGCCGTCTTCTCTCTCGCTCGCGCTCGCGGTCCGGCCTATCTCGCTCTCTGTCTGGCGTGTGATCTAGCAGGCTGGTCGCTAGGATCTCCGCGGAGTGACTGGAAATTAGAGATTTTATAGATATGTTTAGAATTTATAATAAATAAATATAAATAATAAATACTTAAGGACATTTTTACACATGGCACGATCTGATCCCATACTAAGCTTTACGCTTGTGTTACGGAAACCAAATGGCTGATAAACATGTTTCGGTGTTGATTGTAATAAAGGAGAATGGGCATTTTACTATGGAAGTTGGGCCTGAACCCTTGAGTTGGACCAATACACATGAGATATTGTTTTTATAATAGATCATAACACATAGATAACGGGAAAAATATATATAAAAAAATAATCAACCGGGTTTTTGTACAGTCACATCAAGTTTTATTTCTTTGTGTATAATATTTTTTGCAGTAAATAACTGTTATAAGACAATGATAATATCTTTATGTTACTCCAATTCACTTTCACTTACAAATACGTACTAATCTTAAGCCTTGTAATAACCGAAATACACTAATATTATGTTTTGTAACAGGTACCTATACCGTGTTTATTATAATTCAACATAGTTAGACGTTTTTTGTGGTTAAACTCAGTCACTCCAGTGACATTTAGATTTATATTTACTTCACTCGAATTAAAAACACCGTTATTGTGCGCAAAATAATAGCCAAATAAATAAAACTTTTTGCCTTGACTGTACAAGAACCCGGTTGATTTATTTTTTTATTTTATTTTTTTCGTAAGGTATGTGTAATGATCTATCACAAAAACAATATTTCGTGTGTATTGGTCTTAGCCCAAGTTTCAGGCCCAATTTGCCCATTCTCCTTTAAATTTATAAAGAATAGAAAAAATTCGATCACGAGGAATTTATTAACATTGATTATTATTTATGTTTGGTACACTCCATATCTTTGTGATGAAGTACAGTAAAAGTTCCTTATTCGCGCTTCCTTCATTCGCGGTTTCACTATTCGCGGATGAAAAAAATGCGCCCTAAATCCTGTATTCGCGGCCTAAAATTCTTTATTCGCGGTTCGAATCGGTACATACATATATGTATTTACCTAAATAAAAACCATTAGTTAACGCTTGAACTACAACTACAAATTTATAATGTCGACTAAAAAAAATGAAAAACGAGTAAAAAGTGACAAGCCATTGCCTAAACCTGAAGATAATACCTAATTAAATGGTAATTAATAAATATGTTTGGTCAAAAACTTAAATTAAACTGGTTTCTTTATGTAATTGCTTTTTTATTTCGTCACCTAGGAACGTATCCCCTATAACCCCATACAAATTACCATTCCTTATTCACGGTTTCTCTATTCGCGGCACATTTACGGAACCTATTACCCGCGAATAAGGAACTTTTACTGTATTTAAATAATTTATCTATTACATTCTAAAAGATTTTATCACTATCTATTTAGTTAATTATGGTGATTCTTTTGTCATTTAAATCTATATTTTATGAATTGTTAATAATATTAGCATGATTATAAGATAATGTCAAGGTTTCATACAGTTCAATTGTATGGATGGATTTAATATATTGTAAATAATTCAACTGTAAAATTTCTATATTTCATAAATTTCCTGAACAAAGTGCCAACTTAAACCCTAATAAATAATAATGACATACCGATTCTGCGTATGATTCCCTTGCAAATGCGAAGAGGGCGTCAAACTATGCCTTTTCTCTCTATGATGGTCTCTATGCGCTCTAGTCACCATATAATTATTATCTTTACTATGCGACGGCGATAAAGCCGCTTGCAATCCGAGTCCAAAGTTCAATATCGAATCGGGCCCGCTCGATCGATTCTTCGAAGTACACGGAAGGCTCGTAGGCTCATTGTTGCTTGCACTTTCTTGACACTCCACTTGATTCTGCGAAGCGCTTGACGCGGTAGATGCATTCAATTTTGGACTCTCTGACGGTAGACTAACGTTTAGAGACGTGTTTGTGGCTGTTGAACTCTCGTTTAAACTTAATACTCCCATTGAGGTGTTCACATCTTGGTTTTCTTGCGTTTCCTCTTGCGCTATGACCGTTGTATTTCTCTCTGTGTTATTATCTGGTGAACTTGGTAAGCTTGGTTCAGCACTTTCACATGTACTAGTATTCGAACTTGTATTTGGCGTGGTAGTCGAGCCTGGAGTGTTCATACTCGAACTCGAATCTGAACTGATGTTCGAGTTGAACCCCGTGGTAATAGGAAAGTGTTCGTGCGCCCTCACATTTTGATAGGTGCTATCGAGTTTCGTCGAATAATTGTCGAATTTGCTCCTAACTCGATCGTAGTTCTCACCGATTCGAGAAACGCTTTGCACACCTATAGCTTTGTGTGCGTTCGTGAAGTCTATAATATCGAGGAGGTTCTTCGTCTGTGTGCGTTCCATGATGTTTCTTTGCACGTGTTGTGTATCGACCCAGTTGGTTGGCGCCAATATTTGTGAAGGCTGCGCCAGTAGTGGCGCGTTGGCGTGGAACGTTGGCTGCGATTGGCTCATAGTGGCCATGTTCTGGTAGTTGCCTTGCGCGGACGATGGTGTGGATATGGACATTTGCTGGTATCGGTGAGGATGCTGGAATTTTATAATGAAATTTTTATTAATATGTGTGATATATTATAATATAAAAATTCTAATATTATGTAGTTACAATGGTGTATGTAACATGTGTCTAATGTTTTGTTGTTATTAAAATTGATATACATTACACACATATGAAAATATTCCAAAAACTGCATCATTATCGTTACACTATAGTTTTTATTTTAATTAATTAAATATTTTAACAATTTTTTGGTGTCATTATGCATTTTACAGATATGTATTTTACAGATAAATATTTTGTATAAGCAGATTTCCATTCTTCGCAATTTTCTGTATATACATTACTAGCTTAATTTTTCAAATCGGTCCAGTAGTTCCTGAGATAAGCATATTCAAACAAACAAACAAACTCTTCAGCTTTATAATATTAGTATAGATTTGCTTTGAAGTAATATTATATTATAAAAAATGTTGTGTGGTTTTATGAAACCACGGTAAAAGTGAAACTCAGGCACAAAATTATCGTATTTGTACGATAATTATCGTACGGTTCGACGGTCGACCGTCACGCGACATGCGCTACACAGACCAAAAAGTTTGAGACGATGTAATAAAAGTTTCACTTTAATAAAATATTATCATAATAGTAACTAATATTAACCTGGGTATGTCTATGGTCGGAGTGTCCCGGTCTCGAGTGGTCTGGTATCGGTGGGACGGGACGATTCACTGGAGTGCTGAAAATTAAAATCATTTTTATATATTAGTAGAGGTTTCTAATATAGACTATTTGTAAATTATTTTAATATTGTTATTTTTAACTATATGTACATTGATGAATATAATTTGTAAATTGTATATTGTAATTGTAATAAATTGAAATTGGAATAATAATGCAAAATTTGTCGTGTTATAAATTATATTAAAGCAACCATTGTTTTCAATAGGGGTGAAAATTAAATTAGAAAAATAAATATTAGAGAATAATCTATTAATTATTCTTATTAATGATTATTAATGATATTGTGCTACAACAGAGAGGACATTTTTTTGCAATTTATATTTTAGTTCAATTTACAAATTTTGCTAAATGTTAATAATGTTAAAATTATTTTATTATTAAATTTCCTCACAGCATACTCAAATTGCCAAGAAACATACAAATATGTAAAAACATTCCATTACACAAGTTATATTTTGAAGTGAAACTTCTTTGGGCGCGTTGAGAGTAAAATACCTATGCTGTGCTTTGATAGCATACGATTTGTCATTCCATTTATTATCGCTCGTTCGTTAAATATGCATAAATGATTTCTAATTTTTGAAGTGAAGCGTTGAGAGTTAATTTTCCAGATCGCGTCATGGCAATACCGTACGGCGATGATTTTGGTATCTATGAATCTCGCCAAAGAAGTTTCACTTCCGACACGTGTTCTCACGCGCTCTTTTTTTTATTGTTATTTAATTATACCTGTTCATAAGCTGCCTAGCCGCTTGGTTTAATTCCACGAACGCGATGGGGAATATTCCCACGCGCTGGTCAAGACGACCCTCCGCCCAGTTCTCATCAACGCGACGGTGCACTGTTATAATTGCTCCTGAAATTATAACAAAAAACATATACCTAAATATTAAATCTATAGTAATATTATAAAGCTGTAGAGCTTTTTTGTTTGCTTGAACGCGCTAATCTCCTCTGGTCCGATTTGAAAAATTAATACATATATCAAGCTATCACGCTAACACCAATAGCAGCGGTGCTATGTGGGTAAAATCGTGGGGAAAGTTAATAATAAAATAATGTTATTATGTATTAACATTGTACATTTGTTTGTTTGGAACTTATCTTAGGAACTACTGGTCCGATAATAAAAATTATTTCGTTGTTAGATAGCCCATTTATCGAGGAAGGTTTTATATCATCGCGCTAAGACCAACAGGTGCGGAGCAATAAGAGTAACACCGCTAGTAACAAATATATAAAAAAAATATTATATCTATTTCCATATCCTTTCAAGTCTACATATTTTTCTACATTATTTCATCTTTTACTACGTCTTTAATATTAACAATGATTAGAAAAGACATTTCTATATAAGCATTTTAATACTTTATTTAATACATACCTTTATCAAAAGCGAGACATCCTTCCTCATCAGGCGCGGACATTCGAAAGTCATACAACGCTTTACACAACGCAGTGGCCACTGGTAGCGGTACTACCACCTGAAAAGAAATAAATACATTATTTATATGCAATAGAACTGTATACGATGAAGAAATTTGCAATAAAACATATTATAATGGTGAAACAAAAGCGAAAAAGAGCCCTGGCTGAATCAATAATTGTATGAGTTTCAATAAAATATATTAAGCATGTATACAGGGTGTCCCACCGTCGGTATACTAAGCTCAAAGGAGTATATAGTTTTGCATTTGCTCAATACGTAAAAAATACTTATAAAATTCCAGACGCATTTTTTTTTAATAGATGAATTCTTAAAACTCTATGTGTACACCACTAACAAGCAACACGCCCTATTTTGCCACCCGCACGTGAGCTATCGTTTAAGATTATGTTTTCATAGACGAAATGTGAACAGTGTTATTAAAACCTTTCTAGTGATCTTTAGGTCTGTTGGAGAAAACATAATACAAAACGGTACAGTAGTTTTTGATTTTATCGCGAACAGACAAACTGACGAATTTTGAATAGACAAAGGCCTAGCCAGTTAGATACCACAATTACATGTCAATAATGGCTAAAACAAACATAAATTATTTTATCACTTTGAAGTAAATGGAGTAAGGTTGATATCATAGAGATCTAGAGAGATGCCAATCGCTTGCGCTGAGTACGAAACCTGTGTCTCATAACAAATTTACGCACACAACAGTAAACAAAATAAAAACAATATATAGGCAATACAGTAACTACGTAGAAAATAGAAATGGACACCTTGATGGTAGCATTCATGGTGATGA
>CAJQZN010030318.1:0-20214 GCA_907164685.1 Colias eurytheme | reverse complement strand
GAATTCCATATTAGGATACTATTCCATATTTGGTGACTTTCCTCTAAAGCTCTTAATCACCCACGCAGAAAACTGCGTAATGTACCTAAGTGATTTGAAGAAAAAGTAATAATTAAATTATCTGGTTCTTGACTTCTTGAAAAAATATTTTGACAAGTTTCACCTGAATTGATTATGTATGAGTGACCCTTCAATTTAGATTCCCTTTTGAATTACCTAACTATGTACCTAGGTCGTAGATGTAGGTAGTTTAGTTTCTTATCTAAGTTCTTTATAGTTATTTGAAGACATATTTGGTACCTAATTGGTTATATGTATCTACTTACCTACTTACACAGGTGGGATTTTTTGGAAACTATTTGGATGCAGCTGATAGAAGGTGTGCCCGGAATTTACGGTAAGAGAATGCATTTATTAAAGTTTGAAGATTATCTCAATAGAAAAAAAAAATAACTAGTGTGTAAGTTTAACAGACATTATGTGGTTTGATTCCAGGGGGTGTTGAATTCCAGAATTTTTCGAAATGGTTGAATTCTGTTTTTTGTTTGTAAATATTATAAAAACCCAAATACATAACCTTATTTTCTCTAGAAGCTTCAACCTTGTATTTTTGACGAGGAAAATCCTTGATCCTTGAGGTACATCTTATTGTGATTATCATTTGAACGTCGCTTTGAAGCGTAAATAAAACAAATTTGCAATTTATATTGTTTAATTAAGATATCAATGACAATATGACAATCTGAATAAATATGCTGTAACTGAAGCACAGGTCATGAATAAATTATTATTTTTACAAATATACTTAGTTAGCATTTAAAATTTGTGTGCAGAAAAAATATAATTTCTAGCATTTGTCAATCAACGGAAAGATTACCTAGTAAAGTGTTTATTGACATTAATAAAATACGGCCTTTTGTAAAAACAGAAAATTTCATTACAAATATTAATTATTTATTTTTATTATTACATCTCAATAAGGCACATGATACATTAAAGCTTTTTCACACTCATATATAACGTCATTATATATTATATAATTAATTAATATACCAAAAGCAGTTCTTTTAATATGGACGGACATTGTTCAATAATGCGTGTATATTCTATGCAAGTTTTCATATTTTCATTTAAAAAGTTATCTACGTATAGACAGTAAAAAGATGATACTTATAATACCTAAAAGAAATTGTGAAAAACGTCGAGTGGAGAATAATATTAAGATATAACATAGTATCTATTGATTATTACCTATGTTGCACAAATTTACATAATATACGTAATTATAAACAAAACAAATCCATTTGTAGTCAAAATTAGTTGTATAACACGAGATTTATTAGTACTTTTTAAATTTTCAAGGGTTGTCTGATAATTCGGGTAAGTAAAATGTTTTTAAACAATCAAATTTAACAGAAATTCCTTTCTCTCGAAGGTTCATTCTTAAAGGAGCAAACCGTTTAAGATTCAAAGTCAATTTTAATTTAATTGTTTCATGTATATTTAAACTAAATGGAAAAGTTCGCTTTTATTATATTTACGAGTTAGATTTCTTATTCATAATTGTGTCATCAATATGTGTCCTAGTAATACACCTTCAAAATTTGAGATATGAAATACACGTTGTAACTTTAACTTCAGTAGTTATACTTACGCAAAAATGTTATTTTAAATGTTTTGGGGTAATCACATATAGGGTATAAATATTTGTATGTAAAGTACCTATTGGGTATATATATTTACTTAAAAGCATCAAATTTACGACGATATTAAAAGTTTATATTTTTAAGGATTCCGTTATCATCCGCAAAATAATATTACGGATGGAATTACCCAGTGTAAATTACCAACAACAATAGAAAACAAAGTACACATTAACAAATAAGTAAAATTTAAAAAATACTAAATAACATACATTTGGTTACATTTACTTGTTCATGAGAAAAATGTCACGAGTTGAAAAAGCCATATCTACTTATCACTCAAAATTAACCCAAAAAGTTTTCGGCACTCCTGGCTGCCTCAAAATTTCGCTCCAACTGTCTGCATACGCGGATTTGTCATCGATGAGTGCCTTCCCTAGAATTTCTTTTTTCGCCATTTTAGTTTTACAACCGAGACTAATGTAAATGCTAACTTTGTTCAAGTTCGCTTTGAACACTGATAGCTTCACGGTTGCGGACTTGGGATCCCATCTGGCCGATATTGTTGGAGCGAATCTATCGCTTTTCCAGTAGCACTCCGCTTTATTTGCTTCCAATATTGTCGCCTTCAAATAGAGGGGAGCTGAAACAGAGGTCAATGCCAATATAAGCTGTTGGGCAAATTTCAATAAACCACGATTGCCGATATGATACCAGGTATTAGTATCGTAATGCATACCTATAAAACAGATGAATGTTTAGAAATGTCTACAAATCTAGTATTTAAAAGATTCGAGGTTCAGATTTTCAAACAAAATGTCCAGAAATTTCGAAAAAGGACGAATGAACACATATGATAAATAGCAGTTTTTTAACTGAAAACTATTGCTCACTTTCCCTTTAATAAAACATGTGACGTACAGTTGGTACGTATTAGTTTGAAGTTCAATCGGATGTACCTTGATTCAAAGCACGTCCAAACCAGGAAAACCACTCTCTCTATATCAATAAACAAAGCACGTTACGCTTCGCAAACTGTTAATTTAATAATAGACGTTAAGTATGAATGTTAGCATATTTTATAATAAATAAATAAAAAAGGTAGTTATAAATTAACGTAAGCTGCAAATGTATCAAAGTACATGAAATAAAGATATATGAATAATAACGATATGATAGATATTCAGCCAGAATATGGTTTTACTTTGAAATAGGTCATACAAATTATAAATATAAAAAAAATCAAAATTATTCTTTTTGACTTTGTGAGGGCGTTTGTGCACTACAAGGAATTTTACTGTTGGGTAATCCGATTTTTTACGGTCCGGTGTGGCATGAAAAAACCGATGAAATGGCTTGTGCACCTGTCCGTCTGTACTCGGATCAGTGTGGTACAGTTCAAGGAAGTTTGGCGGTATTGGTATGATTGTTTTTACATTTTACAAGAAACGAGTACAAAATATAGAATATGAAATATTATATTACTTACTTCGTTATAATAAAAAGTAAAGTTCCGTAAGAGATTTAAATAAAAAAAATAAAAATAAAAATGTGTGTTTCACTTATTTATTTTAATCGGCGACGAGGAGCAAGGAAAGCTATTCCCACTTGAACTTTAACTTACCAACACTTACTTAAATAATAATTATAGGGCATTTGAAAACAATTATACAGCGACTCGTAGGTAGACATTACTATATTACTTGCTCTGTGGTAGACACAAAAAACCGTCCGAAATAGGGAAGAGTGAAATGTCGGACAGTAAAATTACATACATGTATAGTGCACAATCTAGTATTTAGATTAATGGCGTGCCATGCCGGACAGTAAAATTCCTTGTAGTGCACAAACGCCCTGAAGTTGTTCAGTTCAGGTGAAATCATTTGTTCAATATTTTATAACAAAGTTTTCAAATTCATCATAAAATTGTTAAAATCCACACACGATTCTAAAAATAAAATCAAAAACATCCATGCCACCGGACGCAAAACCTCCGCAAAAAGATTCCACGCAAAAACACGAGGACAATCATAAGTAATTACCTTTATATTGTTCTTGTTCTTGCATTGTCTGAACGCTACACCGAAGTCTGTTCACTGTAAGCTGCACTGTATCATTTAACCCATCTTCACTACCCGTGTATAACAACGTCACTTCTAGTTGTCCCTTCTTGTTTTCGCGCTGAAAATAATTGATGTCTTCATTAATTAAATCACAAACATTGAAAATATAGGAGCTGAATTGTAATAAAGGATCCGAGTCTTATTTCAATTGACTCAAACATTTCTATTAAATATTTCAACCATGTAATTAAATAACTCTTTGACAATATACTGTTTTTGGACAAGGAGTGACATTTTCAATTTTATTGGAGACACAAATTCTGAGAAAATCCAGTAAACAACGCAATTTAATTTTTCAAAGCTTGTTACCTCTAAAGGCCCATTTGAAACAATTTAATTTGAATAACAATAGACGCAGTTAACCCTAACCATTCTCTAATAATTTGAAAGCCAAACGTGTAAGTGACAAACAACAAATTAGAACGGATTTATATGGGAGTTCAACGATGTATGAACAATCGATCTCTATTTGACACAGCTGTTCACCTGATCCACGCTATAATAATAATTATTGCTATGTTTTAATAATTTAACATGAAATGCAATGCAATTTTCAGCATTTTAAGGTTTATTTTCAGCATACATTTGAATTGGCGACTATAAAATTTTAAACTTCGTAATAAATGTACACATAAGACCTGGTCAGAAGCAAGCAAAATTTTATTTTACGATGTTGACAAAAAGGGAGCGGAAGTAAAATCGTTTATTGACATCCTCGTCTAAAACTGTGTAACTAGTTAACTACGTAATAAAAATACCCTACAAATTGAGAACCGATGTTTGATGGATCGCTGAGTAGTGATTTTGCGATCGGTGACAAATATCTATTAATTATTGACTCAATTTATGACAAGGACTATTATAGATGTGTGTATCTGTATTTAAAGATATGCCAGGAGTAAATATTAATAAAGATTATATACAGTTATTAAAAATGTAGGTATAATGTGTGCGAGTGAGGACGTTACTTTAATTACCCGCAGCAAACGTGCATGCACTTTGTGATTAGCTATATAAAACTATATTTCAATTTGAAATGGGATCTGAAGAAAATCATAGAAATTTATGAAAGTCTTGTTATTATACCTATTCAAAATGAAATTTCAAATAACTACTGTATGCATAAAAGTACCTATGGTATAATTTCATTTAAATTAAAATGAAATATCTCAAATCTACGCCTGACGCTCCATCCTTAACGATATCAATTAATGATAGTGCCTAACTGATAAGGCGTAACAACAGATATTCTTTTGGATAAGGAAAGTGTCATTTAGGTAAATATAAACTCGTCTCGCAAAAAACATCATTGCATAATTACGCGCGATAAAAGTGTTTTAAATCTTTAATAAAGATTCCCAAGGCTGTTATCTTACGTCAGCTGTATAATATACGTTACATACTCTATCTGGGCTGAGTCAAGGTCAAAACTATTCTATTGTGCCTACACGAGCTCCAAGACTGTTTAAAATTCTCAATCACTCCCAATCTGCTGATGACTCACCACATCAATTAATAAAACTATTAGCGAGTTAGCCTTTGAACTGATGTTAACTACCTGTTTATGTGTAATGCCGTGAATAAAAGCTGTCCATAATTTAGAAATTAAACACATTTAGCAGCAAGCTTGGTAGCGCAGTTTGGGCCTAAATATATTATCTACAATTTATACAACAGACAATGTTTATCCAATTTAATGTGAACGTTGCTGTAAAATCGCTTTACCGTCAAATAAAAGCGAACCTATTTATAACTCCTGTACGGTAAACTTTTGTGATCTGTAACGTATATGGGTCGACAGAAAATATTTATACAAGCAATAGAGTTATCTCGGTGAGGAAATTCAGTCCACGTTCTATTAAAATTGGTTCACCACCATAGCATTTAACAGTTACGGGTAAGTAACTGGGAGCCAATAAAGACGCTATTGTATCTAGAAAGTCTATAGCGATTGAACCCCACACAAAAAGCAGTGGATTGTATCCATATCAGAGCAGCAGCAATTTTCTCAGACAGTTCCTAATCAAATAAAAACCCTTCAACGCGGCAGATTGTTTGGAGCACAATAGCTTTTTCTTTCATCCTATGTTGTCGAATAAAACAATAATCTTCTTCTCCCCATACTGATAATATCTCGGATTGGGTCTACAGTATTTATCGTTTACGTTTTAACGCTAAAGTGATTGAACGTTTTACTGAAATTTGGTAGAGCTAGTAAAAAATTTTACACTTTCTATGATTGCATGCCTCAAAGTATTTCGTCATTTCATATATTTTGTATCCATAGAAATTATTAAACGGTCTAATATTATTATTTTTAATGCATTGTGCTAAATTACTACAGGTGCATGTTGATAAACAACTACCTACCTAAAATAAGATTAAAGTCATGTGGAAATTAAATTCTTGTCAAATACAACATTTACAAACAATATTTAAAAGAATTTACTTACTCGTGTATCAATAGTATTAAGTCCACTTGTAATCGCATTAATTGGTCGCCAAATATCAGGTGTTCCAATTAAACCATTTTTTAAATCATTCTGAAATAGTTTCGAGTCAAAATTCCACGTCGCAGCACCAACAGTTCTTCGTTTTTCTAGAATAGATTTTTGTGTTATACTCTCAGCTTTAGTGGATTTAAAGCTACTGAATGTTTTTTCCAATAGTCCGGATTTTGTCTTTGGTTCTTCATCGTTCATTAATTTCATAGTTGTCTTTGCATCTAAAGTTTTAGCGCTTTTTCTTTTGTCTCCATCTAATTTTGGCGCCTCCAATAATGCATAAATTGTCAATGACAAAAAGTGACCAGCTAGCTGACTTTGAAGATCGATTTTCTCATTTGGCTTTTTCGTATCCTTTGGTTTAAGCTGGAATTTAAAATCTTCGTTCCAAACGGGCCAAGAACTGTCTTGTAAAGTCGTCTCATATTTGCTGTCCCCAGGGAAAACTTTAACCTGAAAATTATCAAATTTGTTCGTAAATAATATGTGTAATATTATGGAATGGGAATTGTTTTAATAACTTCGTATGTGCTGAACAACGGAAATTTAATAAGGACAGTTTGTCGTGTGTTCATTTGTGAAACGCGGTACTAGAATTAGCAATAAAGAATAATTTACTTCAGGTCGTCTCAGGATGATCTTTAAATATAAGAAGGAAATACAGCATTGACATTTTGATAACATGTTTTTATCGGGATTCATTCGGATACTTCGAATTTTGACCTAATTATACGTTAAAGTAAAATTAATGCTTTATTAGCGTATTATTGGCCTCCAACCCGACCTTTGGTACATGGAAACTTTTATTGGAATTTTGAAGGTAATATTTAAACGATAAACAAACCTAGGTATTGCAATTATCGAGGGGACATCATACGAAACGACTCTCCAAAATTTCAAAATTTAACGATATTTATCTTCTTCTCTTTGAAAGGCAATACATTATTAATTGTTACTTTTATCTAGAGGGAAATAAATTAACGATCTTACAGGGTTGCAGCGCTATCTGAGCGTTAATTTAATTAACATAACTGGAGCTTAATTGTCCTCCGATAGTGAATTACTACCGGCGTTATAAGCTACTGTATTTCAATGAATAATTATTATCCTTACTTGAGAACCATTAATTATGCTATGTTTTCAAAACATTTTTCAAACAACGTTCGCGTTGTCTTGCGTATTTTATTTTGCCGTTGAATTTGGCCTTTACCAATTCAGCTATTCAGGATAAAATCCAGACTATGAGTTTTCTTGATCTTCACGCTCATTAAATATTATAATTATTTTGTTCAATTTATAGTTTAAAATTCGGCTGCAGGATTAGTGCGTCACTACCTAATCCTGCTGTGGGATTATAAAAAACCAAGATTGAGTGAGTTAATTATACAGTAGTATCTATTCTTTACAAAACAGAAATATGATACCGACGCACGTAGAAGTAAGACAAACATATCCAATAAAATTAGCTATGGTACTATTTATTCTATTGTAATTTGTACTGTGGTATCTGCGGTGTATCGAGTTCCGATCAAACAAGAACGGTAATTAATAATACTGATAGGATGACATCGATATAGTGAGGACAAAAATCATTTTTAATTATTTCTATAGATATATGTAGTTAGGTACTCGTATGTGTTACTAACAATTTATGAGGGAAAGGGGATGGTGGTCGTCTTGATGTTTGTATGGTGATATTAATTCATATTACCTATACGGGTAAAATTTGATTAGGTACATTATTAATGTTAAGGTGCGTAAAATGTTGTGTGACATAACATTAAATTAATAACGATAATCGCTCTCTCTTCTATTTAACCTGTCAGAAACATTTCTGTATTTCAGAATACATTGTTTTGTTTTTCTAATTTTGGCATCTAGGTATATGGCACAATTTGGGCACAATGTAATGGTTCATAGATGGTTTGTAATATTTATCAATTAACACCATTTTATTTCGACTTTGTCAATTCACTCAATCGTTGGGACAACAAACTGATGCTAATTTGTCTCATGTTTCTATTAGAGTAAGTTATCACATGTAGTCATAACCTTTCGCAGGCCAATGTTTTCACAATACTCGTCAATAACGATGAATAAATTACAATAACGACAACAATTTATTTCGTAACAATATGATGAATCGAAAATAATCTAATAATTCATTTCGATTTGTTAGATTGCGAAAATTTCCATGAATAAGAAATAATTGAGTTTTAATTTTATTTAAATGAGGATTCAGTTATGCTTTATGCTGTCTATAAATGAACCTCTAAAAATGCATTGTGTTTTGAAATTTCAAAACGTGTTGAAAGTGACCAAAAATTATGTGTGTTCAAAATTTTTATGTATAGGTAGTAAGTAAGTAAGTATTTCAATATCAATGATATAACCCTAGGATAGAACATAGTTAATATTATAATCTGACCTATAGCCAACAGCTTATTATGTTATTATTAGTAATTTCATGGTACAATGTTATTAATAAGTTATTGGAACACCGAAAATGCATAGCCGGAGATAAGAGACCGATAACGCGACGTTCACAATGTAAAGGGTCCTATGATAACAAAAACGATAATCACCGTTGACGTCTATATAGATCGATTTGGTGACGTATCTACAAATACTTCATGCAAATAGAATACTACTTTTGCAGCACTCTTTCCAAATCTATTTCTCATACAACATAATATTATAGTAGGCATAGGAGATGGTTGATGCTGGTTTTTTTAAACCACTTACATGATCAGTGTTTAGTTTTATTATGCTTGTACTGTTAGCAGTAGGTAAATCGTAATTATGTCCAACATTACAATTAAAGGCGACCGAGTTCAACTAGAATTGATAGAGCCCGAACCACACCCTAACTCTAGCAATGATAATTGCATGACTTGTACAAAGTATATTTTGTACAAATTGTATCTATTTGACGCTATCTCACGTATTCAATTTTCTTACGTAGTTACCTACTCTTGTTTAGTTACTTTAATGTACTTTACCAAATGCCTGTACTTAACGTTAATTGCTTAAAAATGATTAAAAGAATTAAGTGATGGCATTCTTCATACTACTTTAATGTAATCAGTTTTTAGTTTTAGAAATTTGTAATAAGTTTACAAAAACCACATTCCTAATGAGTATATTATAAGCGTTACATACCTAATATTCTAATCCTACTAGTAATATTATAAATGCGAAAGTTTGTGAAGATGGATCTGTGTGTGTATGTTTGTTACTCTTTCACGCAAATACTACTGAACCGATTACAATGAAATATAGCATATAGAGGGTAACTTGAATTAACACATAGGTTAGGTTTTATCCCGGAAATCCCACGTGAACGGGATCTATGCGGGTTTTTCTTTGAAAACGCGGGCGAAGCTGCGGGTGGAAAGCTAGTAAGTTATAAATCTACCTAAGGGGCATAAAAACACGAAGTCTAGGTAGGTATATTGTTCCCATTGATTTCCCACTTCGTAATATTATAGACACGCACGAAAAATCATGGCCAGCTGAGGCAGCAAAATAATACGTGACATACTGTTTCAGGTAGATAAATAAAGAATGAAATCCAAGGCAGAAAAAAATTGAAAACTATAAAAATAACTTTAACTTCAGTAACCACATATATTTTTGACAAGCTTACCTATTAATAAATAGCACAATAATGGACAGAGACTGAAGATACGGGAGCTTCAGCTATCACTTTATCTCGCAAGCGGTAAACCGCAAAACTGCGCGAGATAGGTAGACAAACTAGTCTACGGTTAAAAAACGATGTGCCGATGCCGATGCCGATGATCAATGTACTTATACATAAGTGCCATGGAAATTAATTTTGGCGCACATTGACGATTTCTACCCGCAAGCATTTTGTAACATTGCTGTTTAAATCAGTCGCGGGAATAATTACTGCAAGCGAGACTGCTTATATTCGTTTCCTTGGCTTAGGTACCTATCATATAGATATCACGGCTAAAAATCGCGGCGGTAGAGCCGTAGTATGATGACCTAGGGTTTTATGTTTAGTTATAAGTACCAACTACTAATTCAGATTCGTTTCCTTATCGTTATATGGAAACTCATACAGATAGTCAGTTAACTACTTCCGTGAGTTCCGGATAAAAATGCTTCAAGATATTATAACTAGGTAAGCAGGTAGATAATGTAGGTATTCCACGTTTTTTACGTACTTTTCACGTATAGAATATTATTATGTAAGTACGTGGTTTATTCTTTTTTGGGTCTGGACTCTGGATATAGAACAAACCCATGACCTTTGGTTAACAACGAAAATGTGCTGTGACGAAACTAGACCAATTCAAAACGAATAAAGAATGTATCTTGGAGGTATGATGATATATACCTATTAATTCTGTACCTATACTAGGTTATAGGTACCTATATGCTCTTAGATCAAATCTTATACCTACTTATGTAGCCTTAGAGCATTTAATGCTCTAAGTAGGTACCTATTTAGGTAATAGAAAATATGTAAGTATTCATAAATATATGTATTTGTATAGGGAGCATAACGTTTATGTGTCACGAGCTACGTTTTTTATCAAGTAGGTATTTTCTAAATTAAACATGCCGAATTAGCGCAAAATATACCTAGTAACTAAGACGTATAGATAGGATTGCATTTTAAATATTTGCTGGTTACACAAAAAATCCTATGTCAATGGAATAATACAAGCACAGAATACAAGCTATTATAGTTTCACAAAAAAAATATTGAAAACTGTGTAAGTATCTTAGATGACAGTATTTAATTACCTTAACAAGGTATCCGTGGGCGCGACTGAGACCAAACAAAGACGGGAGATTGCGAGCGCCGATAACAGTGACAAACAAATTTTTACTTATTGGATGTAATGATAACTTAAATCCTATCTCTGGTTCCAAGCTACCACTACCGGCCAGTTGATTATCCTTATTATTATTTAAAATATTTTTTAATTTACTAAAAGAAAACGCCATCGTATTTGAAAAACATAAAACTTCTATCTGCAGTCAACTATCAAACGCACATAAAACCGGTTTAGCAGTTAAATTAATCAAAACACTTCAAACACAATGTACACTAATTGTCGTTGGATCATTCATTTGAATTAAGTGCCTACATCACATACAAATTAAAGTAAGTTCAAATGAAAACTTTGAAAAGTTTATGAAACAAGCCTAATATTAGTAAACACCAATAACGTTTGACAAACCACGATTGTTATTTGTTACTGAATTGAATAGTTTGAGAAGTTATGAACTGTCAAACTTTGTACGTCGAAAACAAGTCAAAAATAATGAATGACATCTTACGACTTACACCAATACTACAAACATACAAAAAGTACTATAGCACCTATATACAACACATCGTTGTTCGGATATTTATAATTTAGCCGTATATGCCGTATTTCATACGAACTTATGTTAAGCACGCCATCTTGTGTTAATTTTATGAACAACTATTTTATCTGTCAATATTCAATAAAGTGACATAAATGACCCAAAATATGGCGCGGTGTCCACCTATATTACTTGCTCTGTGGTGTCCACTAGGTAGTAATGTGGTACTTAGTAATGAATAATGATTTTAATTTAACAACTGTTGTCTGTAATCTGTTACAGGTTCAGTTAAGTTGATAACGTCTTAAATTTAAATAACCACTTTCTATAAAATAAAATTAATTTAGAATTTAGAATATGATTTTTTTTGCACATAGCTAAGGTTGCCAACCGTACTATAATATATAGTATTGTACTATATTTCGGGTCTGCGTACTATATACTGTTGAAAACATATATAGTTAGTACGCAAAAATACTATATTTTCAACACCGACAAATGTTACAAACAAATCCTTCATTAAAAAAAAATAAGAACGCGCCTTTTAATTGTTAAGATGGCTATTATTATAACCTATTGCCAGGCCTCCGTCACTCGCTCAAGGTCGCGCTATAAGTGCCTCCCGCACAGTAGGTCGGTACCGACCCAAGCGGCAGTTGGTTGGCACACGCGAGACTGCGCACCCGCGTCACGTTTCCCGCGCTCGCTACCAAGATGCCCGGTTATTGCGATGTTCAAGAATCAAGACATTCAAAAATATACTGATCACCATAAGATCAATACTCATGTTGAGCCAAGATTTAGAATCAAAGGGAATCAAAGTTCTTATTCACGCGGGTGAAACCGAAGGAAACAACTACTATCAATAAGATTTCATTTTTTTTATTGTATAATGTTGCAAATATAATTAACAATAAAAAATTAAGTGTTTCAGCAACTCTGTGTTTAATTTACGCGCTCGGTACAACCCTAAAGTTTTCGTTTGATGACGCAATCACGCGGCGTGCGCGGGAAACTCGCTTCTCGGTGCGTGTTCGTAGAGTACATTTCTTACTGCAGCCGAGTTGCGGCGCATTTTGTAGGTAAATATAGCGTAGGTATTTTAGCTTTTGTATGGGAGTGATGTATCTGTTACGAAGTAACTATTCTCTAATCTGTGCTATTGCGCATATACCAGTGGCGAGAAGAAAGAAACAGAAGTAGTGTATCATTAATAAAAAATGAGCTTTTGATTTATATCAAAGGACATGTCCAAAAATGTATGAACCAAAAACCCAGAATCGACAGGAATGAAACGTGTACCAATTATGGATTGGCATTGAAGTATAATATAATATTACCAAGGGGGCAACTCTGAAATCGTTATAGTATAGGAGCTAGGAGCAAAATAAAATAACTAAGAAATTCCTTAAAAAATATAATATACATAAGTTTCAGTTATGTTGTGGCTTAATATGACGATGTTATAATGTTTTATCACTTGTTTTACACATAATAAATATCATATTTTACAAGCAACGAAACAAAAACGTTAAAGCACAACATAACAAAAACTCTCGATTTTGTAGTTTTTTTCTTTTAGTTTATAGATACTATGATTGTTATAGTACTATATTATGTATTATTAGTAATTCTATGGCTAAAGATTAAAAAAAAACTGTATAGTATAGGAGCTAAGAGCAAAAAAACAAAGTGAAAAATCGTTTGAAAATAATAAAAACTCGTTATGTTGTGTATTAGAATATCATTGTTATTCATTTATTTTTATAATAAGGTCTAATTTTGTTATTGTCGAGCCAATTTAATAGGCAACATTTGACGTCTATCAATTTTATCTTCATAGGGTGGTAACCTGCTTAAAAACATCGATTAAAGTGAATTAATCGATACGAACTTGAAACATTTGTCAATCGAACTTGAAACACATGTCAATAATTTATGATCATTTTTTTTATTTTTATTCCCAAGTAATCAATGCATTCGATTCTAGATGTCAGATTTCGATTTTTAGAGTAACGTCTCTGGTATTTAAAAAAATGTATGCGTGTACTAGAGTAGTGAGTACACACGTAAGAAGTGAAACTTCTTTATGACCTTAAAAATGTCACGAGTATGGCGTAACGCAAAAATGTCACGCGTACGGCGTAACGCAAAAATGTCACGCGTACGGCGTAACGCAAAAATGTTACACTAAATTTTTGTCCAACCCCGATAAAGAAGTTTCACTTCAAAAAGAAAAAAGGTTTATTGACACAAAATTGTAGCGACGTCAGTTCTTTAAATCAGAAATTGTTTATTATGTTTAGAATGGTTTATCAGTAAAATCAAATCCTAAAATTAGTTGTATCGGTCATTATTATTATAAATATGTAATCGTAATTGAAAAAAGTTAAGCAAATGTGCAGTTCTAACAAAACGAAATATCATGTTATTCTATGTCGTCGTTACTAGGTTACGTTGTTGAATTTTGTTGAACTGTCAAATGTTGCCTATTAAAATGGCTCTACTATAAGTTTTAATGATATTATAATCTACCTATCTATAATAACAACTACATTCGAATCTACAACAAATTGAATATACAAGTAAAAGCAATTAATCTATTAAAAATTAAAATTATAATAACAACGATAATCTCATCCACATCATAATAATTTTCAAACGATTTTCTATTCAGTTCTATTGTCTTTTAACTCCTATACTATATCTATTATTATTTTTTATTTCCAATCCTTAGCCACAGAATTAGGCACCAATAATACACACAGTACTATAGCAATTGTAGTATCTTGAACCAAAATAAAAACTACTAAAAACGAAATCTTTAGTCAGTTATGTTGTGATTGAACATGATGTTATTATGTTGCTGTTGCTTTTAAAACGTGTTGATGATAATGATCATGTATAACACAAGTGATAAAACATTATTATAACGTCATATTAAGCTACAACATGACGTAAACTTATTTTTTGATTTTTTTAAACGAATTTCTTAGTTATTTTATTTTGCTCCTAGCTCCTATACTATAACGATTTCAAGATTACCGCTTTTGCTACATTATATTATATTTAATTATCAATCCATTGGTACACATTTCATTCCTGTCGATTCTGGGTCATTTTTTGGACATCTCCTTTATATTAATTTAAAAATTGAATGTGACAAAGCTTAACACTTTTATTTTAAACAAAAAGCTGTTACACAGTGCAAGAAGTGCAAAAAAATATAGTATGTATTTATAAAAATAAATATATATTTGTCTATTTTTTTTTGTTTTTCCCATAAAATACTATATTTTTTTTAAATGTACTATATTTTTTACACCTTATTTTGGAAAATACTATATTTTGATGATGAAGTGTTGGCAACCCTACACATAGCACAAGTGGACATCATTTTAAAAATCTTTCCATCATTTCAAGAGATTGGTCGTCGATAATTTTTTATGAACTTAAAAATGTTTGCAATTCTAATATCATATATTTTTCAATTACTATTGTTATGATTTATTTTGGCCGAAAATTGAAACAAAAATTATATAAAAAATACTTTATTCATATATCATTGAACATTACACAGCAATCTGTACAAAACAGGTGCATATTATAGTCACAATCTGAATATATTATAACCATACACATAGAGAAATAAAATCTGCTTGCAAACAAATTCACTTTAAATCTCATAAGTTTATGACCTAGAGAAGAGTTGACTGATACATGCCATGATCCCATCATAGTAATGTATGAATATTGATACAATTAACACAAACATAGCGAAGCAAATCCCTGTAATATACATAAATTGGCTGGCTTCTTGGGGAGTTGCTAGGAGTTCTTCACTGCTTGTATCTCTATCCAAGGCATCAAACTCTGATGTGTCTGAAACACAATACATTTGAAAATGATTTTTTATACTAAAAACATTATTAAAAAACTACGTAAATATCGAACAAATACTATGTATCTATTATTTCAGAGAGCCTACTACAGTATTAATGAATATATGGAAGACGTAAATTCATAGAATGTCGCGCTTAAGAACAACAATTCAAAGTTACCTGCTGGAGTCTCAACATCGCAAATAACATCCCCTTCGGTTATTTGAAGATCAAGAAGTTCTTTTACAGATACCAGAGCCTCTGCAGGCGCCTCTCCGGGGAATAAATAATCACAGAGATATAAAGATCCAACGGGAACTAAGACTCGCCTCGGTGGTTCATTAAAACAGACTTTTTCTGCAAACATAATAAATAGGTCTTTCAACAAATAAGCAGAGATATAAATTCACGAAATGATAAAAAAAGTATAACGGAAATCTCAAGAAAATTAAATACAATCATAAGAAAAATTGATGTCATACCTTCAGGTAACAAATTGTCATCAATTAACGCATCACAGTGCATTGTAAAACGTGATGCAAGTGACCTTATAATGTCCTGTTTGACAGCAGCAATCGCTTCACTTACTGTTGCTTTTGGATACATGAACACACTTGATGATACCACTCCACTGAAGTGTATATTACCATCACATTCTAGATATTCAACAGTCTCGGGTAGGGAGTTTTCCTGCAAAATATTAATGGGCGATGTTTGACTTTGGGAAAATCAATGTTTGAGTATAAAATTAAAAGTTTTTTATTTATTTATTTATTTAAAACACACACTAACATTAGATTCCCAATACGATAGTGGTTTTACATTTAATTGGTTACATCGAAATTAGAAATATTTAACATACAAACAACAAGTTTATTATAGATAAAAAAAAATTCAGTAAAATTAATTCAGAACAAAAAATCTAGAGTTGATGTGATTATAAATTCAAACATCATTGACTATCAAAAAAAAAAATTAAACTAAGTAGTACATGCATACTTACAAATGGCACAAACAATGAAACATGCATTGATTTCAACACATCTTGTGCAGATTTTGTACTATTTTTTACTTTTTTCTTCTTATTTAGCTGTTCCAGTTGTTCAGAACCCTCCTTTAATTCTCCATCAATGAACATAACACTAGTTTCAATTGTTTTATGTGCAGATTCTAGAATTTGCTGTGAACAAAAAGTTTATAATAAATACATTTTTCAAGTTCACAAACTAAGTTAAATAATTTTTTATTCATAACAGTAACAAAGCTAAGGGTGCAAATAAAATATGAAACCAACCTGAAATTGATGTTTAACAGATATACCACTCTTCTTCACTATAACTGGATATACTTCATCAAATTCATAATAGCAGTCCAACCTTTGCCATTGTTGTGGTTTTGGTAAGAATTTCCACTCTACAGGTTTGATTGAAGTCTTGTTACCCGTCCCAACCTCCACACTTTTACAAGTCAATACTTTAGTACTTGTACACATATGCAGAATCAATCTCTCATTTGAATGAGGATAATTACCATTCATATATGGATTGGCATTCTGTGCTTTAAATGTGTAATTTAAAACTGACTTCACTTTACTGAAGTAATTGGGATCTTCAAAAATATCTTCATCGCTTGTTACAAATATACCTGAAAATACATGATACATACTTTAGTGATAAGGAAAGAAAACTTGCAATGATTATTGTACAGCAATAGCAAACAGATAATTTTATACTTTCACCTATTATTCAGCCTTTTATTGTATTAAATAAAAACATATTACCATTACAACAATACTACTTTCAAATAATAAAATTAATGAACCTTGAACAAACATTCCTCCGGGCAACATTCTTGTAACATGTTTGGCATGATCAGCTACCCAGGTTTCAGACACTCCTAACAAGTTCCTTAAAGGCTCTGGCTTCTCTGATGTAAAACTATTCTCCGATAATGCATCAGGGCTTTTTTCTTCTGGTGTCCGTGCAAGATGAATGACATTTTCACGTGCCTCAGTTATCTAAAAACATTTTATTGTACTAAGATAACTTAAAATTCTTTAACGCATATATTCTAACAAATGTCAGTCACCTACCTGTCCCAAAATTAAACCAATTACATAAACTTCCTGAGTGGCATATTGTTCCAAATACTGAAGGCAATGCTCCGGTGAATAAACTGTTCTTACCATCTTGATAAACTAAAAACAAAACAATAACATATTTTTAAGCCGACCTCAAAGTGTCTCCACAACCAATTTCGAGTTGGTGCTACATTTTGTTAACAAATTACAGAAAATTAATTCAACCAGTTAATAGCAGGGAAATATTTTCTCAAAAGTACTCATAATAGACCAATTTTAGATAGGCACCTACCACCGCATATACTTCTTATTTGTTTTAAGCAGTTTTACACACAAAATAAGTTACGATGGTCGTAGAATTTACAGTAAGTTTACAAATTTATTCTAACACTTGTCGCATGTCTGGTTTATTTGTCAAACCGCAAACGTCACTTGACACTAATAAATTGACATTTGACTGCTGGCAGTCCATATTGCAACGTCAGTTTTTAATCCTCGACGACCACAGAGTACTTATTCTTATATGTGACTAGAAAAACTTGATGCTGGACAATCTTTGGAGTTTGGACAATGGACATTGATGAGATCATAGAAATCTAAATAACAAGACACTAGAAGTCGTAAGCGTGCGTGACCTTGTCGCCACTCAGGTGATTTGCACATCACCAGTGCATTCGTCACTGTTCAGTTGCTCTGGAGACGCATGAGTGTATATACATGGTGTGTTTCAGCAATTCCCATTGCGGAAATTCTTCCACAAGTTGTAATTATACTTATAAAGGAATAATATTTCATCGGAAAATATTTTTTTTTAGAAATAATGCCGTTTTTCCTTAAAATTATAGAATATTTACAAGTATTACGAGTGTCACCATAGTAATCGAAATAACAATGAATGACACAGTCATAGAATACAATTACTCCTAGCGGAGGACACAGTCGACCATTCTTATTATCACGTTTGTTCGTATTGGACCAAAAAGTCTCATATACTTAGGGATGTTATTCTAAAATAAACCGTAAATTCGTGCGTTAGGATACATATTCAAAAGCTTAATTTAATAGATAAGTTAGTTTTCACTAAAATCAAGCTGTCCAATAAAAGGCATAGTTTACTTGTGTGTACTGTTTAGCTTTCGGTTTGAATGTGTTGATTTTGGCGACAGCGGTTTTCATACGAATTATGACATTATAGCACTTCTATGTGTCTTGTTATTTAGATTTCTATGGTTATCACGTAAACATCTCGATCGTAAACCTACTTTACAAACAACCAATTTTTTTAATCACGATTAAATCATGAACCACATTATTTTTGTCTTTACTTTTTCTATGACTGCAATGTATCAAGCATAAGTTACTATATAATATATTTGGAACATATTGCAATCAACTTTATTGTTAAAAATGAACATTTCAGAACAAAGGACCGATGAAGAACAAACAAAAATGACCCCAATTGTAATAAATTATATATAATATTATTACCGTGTCTGTTTGAAGGTCTCACTGCAGCGCCAAGCGCGGTCTGACGGGTCAGCTTCTTGTTTCCGCCCTCCGATAAATTGTTGGGAAGTCTAGAAAAAATACATGTTATTTAATCCTACTAATATTATAAATGCGAAAGTTTGTGACGATGGAAGGGATTCTTTCACGCAATACTACTGAACCGATTACAATGAAATTTGATATGTGGATAGCTGAAGCCCAAAATAAGACATAGGCTAATTTTTATCCCGGATATCCCACAGGAACGCGAACTATGCGGATCTTATTCTGACTGAATTGTAATATTGACATGATTTTAAAAGAGCAACTATGGAGTTTCTTGCCAGTTTTTTTCCAAAAAGGCGAAAAGCTAATAATCTGTAAATAAATTTTCGCATACTCACTCGAACAACAAATTCATGAGGTCCGGCAGCTCGGTGGTGAGTGCCTGTGCACAGCGCGCGACCGCCAACACGTCCGCGTGGGTCGCGGGTTCGGTGCTGATCGTGTCTAGTGCATCGGTGGCCGCTTGCCAACGTTCGAGGAACTCGCTCGCTGCGTTGTCACCCTGGAATAGTGGAATAAATATTTCAGTTAGGGGGCGTCCATTAATAATGTGGTGGTTTTATGGTATTTTTATCTCCTCATATTGGTGAAACATTTAAGGCTGCTTCTTATATCATGTGGTCTTCCCGTGATTAATGGATAAATTTTTTACGTGAAATTACGCATAAAAAGTTTGAACATATCTTTTGATAGGGTTAAAATAATGTGTCAGATTGTAGAGATAATAGATTTAGAAGCGTGTATGATACAGTATCGTCTCTGTTTCGTATAGAATTCCACGTTTACGAAATAAGTACATTCACGCTCAAATAATATCTGCAATTAAATTCTGCGAGGGCGTGGATAAGCAGAGTTTTCGAATGAGCGATATTTGCATTCTGCAATCTGTTATTGTACCTATTTATAAAAAATAAATATAAACAGTTTGACCAACGTTAAAATATTTTTTGACAACCTTTTATTGTATTAATCTACTTATGTGTTGCCTATAAATGGTACATTAGTGTTTCCAGCCCACCTCAGCGCTGTTGTCGAGCGGCGCGCGCAGCTCGTGCAGCAGCGCGGGCCTGGCGCTCG
>CAJQZN010030312.1:0-36128 GCA_907164685.1 Colias eurytheme | reverse complement strand
AGTTTGAAAAATCAGATGTTTTGCGCGAAGTGACAGTAGTACCCACGTCAACGCTTCGCCTATGAGGCGTGCAATAATCTTATTTTGCAGTTATGTAAAGTTGACATCGCTGGCAAGTGTCGGGCGTCATTAACATCTTCAAGCGGAAGTCAGGCTGTGGAGGTTCGCGACGTATTTTTTAAATTTTAATGTGAACCGGAAGTTGCGTCGCGCCAACAACCTTCAACTTAGTTATGACGCTAAATAGCCTCTTTTGACATTCAAATCCAATTTTTTCTTGGTTTCCAATTTATGTTTTTTTGGGTGTTAGCAATTGTGATATTTTAAACTTTAAGTTTTTGCAAGTAAGTATATTTTTTACTGTCTGCATGAGAATGCAATTTTTTTTCATAAAATGGTTTAAACAATTAATAAAATGTATGCAACATATCGTTTCATTTTCCCCGACATGTTCTTGTTTTGAATGTTGTTTATTATAATCAATTGATGTTTTCCTTATCATCATTATACGTAAAAGCGTGTTTTGACCACATGCGTCCAAACGTGACTGTTTTAAGGTTCACACTTGTGTTGATGTGACCAAAGTGACGTAGGTCCTTTGTAGGTTGTGGCTAAAAACAAGATAAGATTATTTAACAATTTGGTTAAGAAGCAATGTTTATTTCACACTAAGTTATTGTTTATGATACAAGTTTTTCATTCATTATTTAAGTTTTATCTACGAAGTATCTTATCGCTAATATAAAAATGAATCATAATAATACCTATAAATATATTGACATTAACGCTTGTGCAGCTTATGCATATCTACATGCTTACGGTCATGTAAGGAGCATGACGTAACAAAACCTATTTTTTTCATAAACCGTTACAAACACAGCTATAATTAAGCATCAAAAAGCAAAACAGACCATCGCGCTCTCTAACCTAACCTAACTCACATTCTATCACTTTCTTTCCAATTAGTTTATGTTTTTAACTAATATTTCGCAGGTAGTAATCAACAAAGAGCTATCAATCAGACTTCCCAGAAGACACGTGAGACGATCCTTCACCTATGGCCCGAGATATAGTGCGCAAATAGCTATTGACGTCAGAAGTGTAGGCTGCTGTGTAAGGGACAGTTTTATCAGGAAAATATAAAAATAAACGTGGTTTTTTGTAGATTGCAATATGAATTTTGTTGACAATGAATATAATTATAGATGATAAAAATAGGATCGTATTCAGGCAACGCTTCTTTGTTGTCGGATTTCTTGCCGGCATTATAGTACCTATAATACATTATGTAGTCATATTTTGCTTCCTAATACATAAAAAAATAATTACCACCTCCTTTAGTAGAGTTTAATATAGTCAGTTATAGTAGTAATATAACATCGTCATAAAATTGGAACCAAAGCAAAATTGTGAGAAACCGACGGACTAGCCTTGTAATATTATAAGGTATTATTATTGTAGGAACGCAAGAAATTACTATTATTAGAAGCCTTTGTTCAGAGAATGTTTGCCAAAAAGTTGATTGTGGAATAAAGGTTAAGGGTCGGATCAATTATTTTCCTAGCTCCTTCTTTTGTGGTCTGCATGAAATAATTTGTTTGAAAAATTATTCCTTAATACCTCTACTACTGTTTAAAAATATTTCTTAAACAATTATTTATGCTACAGTATAATAAGTACCTATCGATTTGTATGTGAACTTACTTTATTTGGCACTTATTTAATTACTTAAATTAAATGTCACAGCTTCCAAATTTCAAATTAACTATCATAGGTTATTTATTTTGAAGATAGACACAGATGGAACAGGAGAAAGTTTTATCACCTATAATGATGAGGAAGAACTCATTTCTCTCAGTAAAAAAACAAGTAAAGCTTTAAATTTGCTGCGATGTATGCTTCCTTGATCTATGCTTGATGTAGTTTGGATTTCGGATTTAATATTCTATTCAAGCTAGCGACGAAACATTCACCTGTTGTTTATGTACACTCTATATACTTTGCTTTCCTACAAAGATTTTCATAGAACCTTTCACAATATAAAATTGCTAACGCATTAACCACCAGGTATTCTAGGACACTTGAAGCCTCGTGACAACCGCTCATGTATTCTGCGCCTATAATCTCCAATTCCCTTGTCTGATAAGGCTAGGTGCGCTCAGCCCCGGCCCCATTCCGAACCGACGCAGTTCTGAAGACAATAACCCAATAGCTTTTATCAATATCAAAGGTCACTTACGCGAAATTCATTGACGCATCTGCGAGTGGGAGTCCAAAGGTCGTGGGAGGAGTTTGGCGCTTCATTATCGGCTTCTTATTGGAACTTCATAATATTATGGTGTACAATGTGTAGGATTATTTGGTATTATTAGACAGGCTTATCTAAGAACGGACACGACAGCTAAGAGCCATTGCTTCTGCATCTATAAGACGCGCTCCGAGGTTTCACCCGCGTGGCTCACTCCTGTTGGTCTTAGCGTGATGACATAATATAGCCTATAGCCTTCCTCGATGAATGGGCTATCTAACACCGAAAGAATTTTTCAAATCGGACTAGTACCTTGTTCCTGAGATTAGCGCGTTCAAACAAACAAACTAACTCGTCAGCTTTATAATATTAAGTATAGATTTGTGATATGCTTGTTATATATTCAATGTGTGAAGACAACGTGTTTGTTCATGCTTCGTGTTTACCCCCAAGTGGTATAGTAAGCATTTGCGACCAACAGTTTGATAAACTAGGTAACTGTGAAGTCACGATGACGTCACAAGGATTAGCCTTTCGCTGTTATGTATATCACTGGGACATGAAGCAATACGCATATTTTTGACGAAAAGGGCATGTATGTTATCAGTATTTGTTTTGTAGTATTCATTTCTATAAAACGATAGCTTGGTAGTATATAATATCTCTTACCTAGTTGTGATTGCTGATGTTGTTTGATGATGATTTGCCTGATGTTTTGGTTTGGTAGATTCAATCTTTTAAAATATGGTAAAAAAAAATCGCAAATAAAAAATAACTCGCCCGAGGTCAATGATCTTTAGTTTAGAAAGCCATAAATATGTTTATGCTTGGTGTAGTAAAAACCTAATCGTATCTATGTTTGTTTTAATTTTATTATTAAATTTTATTATTTATTATATAAATTACCTCTGTAGGTGCAACTAATTTGAAGTCAAGACGGATCACTAGTAAATTAAATGTATAAGTCGTCTGAAAATAAACGTATACATAATATAATGGTTGAATAGTGTTGAGTGTAAAGACGCGAGTAATTAGCGCATGTGCGCCGGCGCCGCCTGCGTCTTGCCAAATTGATCTGGTCTAATAATAGGGCTAGGCAGAGAGATGTCGAGAAATGTATTTAAGTAATGTGAACAGGTAAAAATAAAAAAATGTTCTAATATAAATAAATTTAATTTAATTTTAAACTCTACTTTTCGTTATTTTTTTATTATGTTGATGATAATATCATATTCTTGTTTGTGCAAAGTTAATGCCCAGAAATTAATGTCTCATGCTTATTTTTTGAGGAAATGAGTCTTCTTAGGCGAATATTAGTCTTTGTTTGTGAGTATTTTAAGTGGGTGTAAAATTATCCAATAATATCAATAACAGTTTGGCGAAAATTGGAATTGTTCCAATAATTTTTTTATAAAACAAATGCCAAATATGTTTGTAAGTACTTTTCAGTTCATATAAATTATAATTATACTATGTTGAATAGAACATAAATATCATTGCTTTAATTGATTAACATAAATGCCGTAAAATATTAGATAATGTAGCAAAGGTAACATCCGCCTCCCTGCCTATTCCCATACATTGAAATGAAATACTCAGCTCTGCTAACCCAGTATCAGCTAGTAACTAAATGTTCGAGCTACAGGACATTTAGATTTTTATCTTTTATATAATAGCTTTTTAAATGGCACAATGAATTATTAGATTTAATGCGATTTGTGTGAAGTAAGGCATGGGGTACATTTGTTAATCTTTAGGTTACATCTATGATTGTTATCACACGTTTTTAAAGATTTTTTAAACTGTAAGTTAGAAAATAATATTTAAAGCTTTCATAATAGAGTTAGTTATTTAGTTTAGCCTATTTTACTGAAGCTGAAGGTAGTTATACTATATTAGTTCAAATATGGGTCTATAACTCTATAGTTTTTGTGCAATTATTAGATAGCATTTAGAAAACAAATATACAAAATATTTGTTTTCTAAATGCTTGAGTATTGTATGTCCTATGCTATTAATATAATTCATGAGTGTAATGAGTATAAGTTCGCCGACATCTGGAAATTTTATGTTATAAACTTGTACAAAAAAACTGAATTGAATATGTTGGCTAAGTCCAGTGCAGGGTTTTGCTAAATTCAAGTGTGGTCTATTTAATCTTTTTAACCCGCTCTTATTAACTACCTGCAATCTGCATGTTGAATGTTGATATTAACCCACTTAGTTATATCCCGGAAATCCCACGGGAACGGGAACTATGCGGGTTTTTCTTTGAAAACGCGGGCGAACCCGCGGGCGGAGAGCTAGTTGTTCATAAATGTTATAGTGTATAATATTAAAGTTTTTTGTTAGTTTACTGGTTGTCTGAGTAATTATAATCATTAAATTATGTAGAGCATTGTACCTACGTCCCACCTACGCTCGGATGTTGATAACGAGTGAATTTAAAAGTTTTTACTGACAAAAATGAACTAAACTCAGACTCAAACTCAAACTCAAACATTTATTTATTCAATTAGACTTTTTATAGAAGCACTTTTGAAACGTCATTACATATTTTAACGTAATAACGTTTTTAAAATCGTTTTAGTCGGGTGACATGTTCAGAAACTTGTGTCACACCAAAACCTCACGAGCGCGATCGCAGGTATAACGAGAGAGAGACGGACCGATCTCCCGTCTCATCTCGAGCGCTGCCACCAATAAGACGTTATCACGTAAACATCTCGATCGTAAACCTACTTTACAAACAACCAATTTTTAACATATTTTACCACCGATTCGGAAAGCAGTAGCAGTAGTAAACAAATTTTTTACGTATGTAAAATATTATCATTAGTTTAAAGTTAGACTACATTTTATATAAAAGTAATTTTTTACCATCTCCTGCAATCTCAATAAAGAACGTATAGCACAGACAAATGCGCGTTGAATATCAGTTTATAAATAAATAGTACTTACTATAAAAATGCTAAATTATTGAACTCAGCGTGACGAAATAAAAACAGTTACATTGACTTCATTTAAAGATGGCGGCCACGGCGGTGAATGGCGATAAAGTGCGTGTGTGTGCGTGAGATAACACTTACCTTGTAATAACATCACTACGGAAATTATTCCAGTGTTGATAATAAACATTTTAATTTATGTTTTTTAACTCAGGGTCTCGTATTATGCATCTTTTTTATCATCTTATAGGTAGTTTAATATTTTGTACTTTTTAATTATTAGTCACAACATAAAATATCTCTCTGTGCCGTTCGTGTGTTAGAACTCTAACGTGGACTTTCCAACCTTTTTGTGAGGATAATTTTCAAATTGTGTAATTTGTAAATGTACATAATTCATGTATTTTGGCTTATTTATGGTGAAATACATAAATTATTTTCAATGCATGATGAAATTATTTGATTAGCTCGATCACAAAGTATATTCTCTACACACATTATAATATAGAAACTCTATCTACCTCGATCACTACCTGTGATCTATTGTTGAGTATAAAAAAAATGTACATTTAATTAATTCTACATAATATTATAAATGCGAAAGTTCGTGAGGATACACATCCGTGAAAGAGTAACAAACACACACATTTGTGTTTGTTACTCTTTTACGCAAATACTACTGAACCGATTACAATGAAATTTAGCACACATATAGAGGGTAACTTGCATTAACACATAGGATAGGTTTTATCCCAGAAATCCCCCGGGAACGGGAACTATGCGGGTTTTCCTTTGAAAACGAAGCCGCGGCGCGGGCGGAAACTCTATTCACCTCGATCTACCTGTGATCTATTGTTGGTTTTTGTTTTGCAAGAGATCGCGTTTTTAAATTGTGTATTAATCAGAATGTGAAATAAAATATTATATGGTAGGTATGATGCTTTGATTGTAAAATGTAAAAGAATAACTATTTCTTTTAACATAATTTTAAATGTTGATTGATCATAACGCAGTAAAAAAAGTAAAAAAGGGAAAAAAAATATAACCAATCCGAAAGAATATGTAATTTTACATAGAAATTCTCTCTCTTCTAATGAAGATATATTATTTAACATACATAACGTAGGATTAAAAAAAATGCACTTTTTACATCGGTTTTTGTAATAATATAAGCTGCTTGTTCTAATTAACAGCCCTGGCGGCAAATGTCCTCAAAGCAGTGAAGAGAATGACGTATAGACAGATAAGGTACAAACGCACTGAGCGAGCCAAGGGTCAAGGAGTACCTTAGCCTCATGTGATAGCTTATCTGTACACGTTTCACCTCGCGTTATAAAACGACCATTATGAGTTCTTTGTGCAGGTATTGGAGGAAAAATTATAAATGGCACTAGTATAATAGATATTATTATCGTAGTCACATAAGGGGACTTGAAAATGCCACTCAAAGGTCGAAAAAATTTTGCAACTTTTTATAAATTCTTAGGATGGTTCTCATGAATGTTTGTCAAATGTAAAATAGTTATTATCAACGATGTTACTTAACTTTTTAATCTTTGATATGCTTGACTTAGTTACTTTTATGGGAAAATAATCTTCTTTCAAAGTCGGTTAAAAGTAACACGTACTTGTACTTAAATATGACGTAAAATATGTTATTTCCGTATGTTACGTATACGTGCGTTCTAGTTAAGCGGCCGATATCGCAGGTTCAGAGGTTACAATAACTCGCTGTTTACCTACCTTGTATGTAGTATTTGTGAAATACTAATACGACGTTTTTTATTATTATAATTGTGAGATTTAGAGGGAAATAATTCGAGGGTAAATGTTTTTCCTTGACGCTTCTATTCAATGAAATTGAAATAAATAGAATTGTTTTTTGAACCAGTGTAATATATGAATTGAGCTAAGCTAAACATAAGTTCGTAATGATTATAATATGATAGGTCTACATTGAATCAAAAGTTAAATACAATTGATCATACGTTCATTATAGTAGGTACTATTGAGATATTATTGCTTAAAGCCAATATTGTTACGAACAGATTATCCCTTAAAACTTCCTTAAAATCTGAACATAAAATCAAACAACAAGCAAAAAATAAAAACGGTACAAGTAGTAAGTTGTAAGTAAAATGTAAAAGAATGACGTATCGGTTCCGTTGTCAATGGGCGCACAGTAATGATGTTGAGCTGATTGCACTCAATCACTATCGCTCGGTGCCTGTGCACGGACCACACGGGGGGATTTGTTGTTGGTTATTTTATTTTAGTGTAGGTATGTATAAAAATCCATTGAAAGTAATATGTTCAAAATAAATGATTTTAAAGATTTGATAATGATGTATTTGTTGAATTGTATCATTAAAATTTAGGATTTTAAGTTTACTGAAAATATAATATACGTACTTAGAACTTTACTTACAATAATATGGTAGATGTCGTCTGGTGTTAAGACGAAATATCAAAATAGTAGTCACACTCATGTCAGACTGTTACTATTAAAGTTCGAATGATACTAAAAATTTAAACAATTTGGATTATTTTATTTGCCTTTGTGAACTAGCATACTAATTACCTTATAGTAAAGATTACAAAACCATCAAAATATGACCCACATATTAAATTAAAACTTTACAAAACCACCGCGTGTGACAACACAACAAAAGCGGCGTATTCTTCCAATCTGCGTAATGTCTGGTGATTCGCGTTCCACTTATTATCGTACGGCAGCATTTGCATAAGAATAACAAGGAGGATTATTGATGTATCCCCCCCTCCCCCCTCCCCCTCGGTGCTTCCCTCTTGTGGCAGTGTGGCGTAAATACATCAATATTTAACATGAAAGATTAATGTTACAACCCTAATCATTAGGAATAGATATGGAATCTATTACGACTGACTGTGGTAGGTATTTTTATGGTAAGTAGTGTTTCGTTCTATATTTGATTGTAAGACGTGGCCGGTATGTTTTCTTACATAAATTTAGATCCATTGGTTCAAACTATGTAAATGACTACAAAGTCACAAGATTTGTATATTTCAAATCTCGTGCTTGCTTCAGGTTACGATATTATATAAATATGTGTCTATCAATGATTATATCTATTAAACCATGCAACATTTTAATTTCTCACCGCTCCCGCTTCCACCTCTAAACGAAATTTGTAATTTGTCAGTGATGTTTGCTCAGCACACATTTTGTCTTATTTGAATAATTGAATGTACGATTGATGCCTGTAGGCTGTACACTTGTCTTTTTGCTAAAATGATTAAACAATGACTATCTGTAAATCTATTAAAATTAAACAGAACTGAAAATCAACGGTGATTGGCTGATTGCTGATTTTGTGATAGATTTGTTAATACTCAAAGACGACATATTAGAATTTTAATATCCTTTTTAATAGTTAAATTTAAGTTGTCTTTTCACCTTGTCCTCAAAGAACCTTTTCAATTATCTATTAAGCTGTTAAAATTAATAAGGCAAATGAAAGTTCGAATTGCCATCAAATCCCAAATACTAAAAGCTTCGACGACAAAGTAATTAACAAAAATATTAAATTAATACAGATGAACAATTTGTGTAATGGAAATACGGAGGGTCAAGTTGTATCGAAGTTATCTAAGTGGGAAGTTACCGAGAAGTTAAGCACCTTTCGTCGGACGTGCTAACGCAATTAACAACCTTCGTAGCACGTGTCGTAGCTCGCCTACGCTGCAGATGCTACAAAGTACTACGAGTTTTATTAAAAATTATCTTTTTTGTATACATATATGGATTTTAGTATAGATATATGGTTTAATTATACTATATCCTTATTTAAGTAGGTTATGATTAATTTTATTAAAAATAAACTTATGTTATGAAGAGAAAATTTTAGACGATAATAATTGCAGACGGTTATCATCACATAACATTTAAAATATACTGTATTCTATTCTTCTCTCGAGTAAATTTGATCGCAAATCCGAAATTAATTCAAAGTTGATCCAACATTGATATTTTGGAGAGCGATCGAATCAATTGACCGGTAACCAAAATTAACCTTAAATAAACCCGAACAGTTCTCGATTCCCACGATTAAAATTCCTAAATTGCGACCGTTTTTAGGGTTTTCACGGCGAGCACAAAGGCCGTGATTTAGGTGCAGCCCTTACTTAATTCAATCATGATAACTGCGGTCCCGGCCGGCGCAAGAAATAAATTGACCAATGACCGCCCTGGCCTGTGTTCAGGGTTGTGCAAAATTAGTTTCTACAATGTTTTGAAATGAAAAAGTGTGTATCAAGATTGTAATTAAAAGAAGAAGAAGGTTTGCTGTGATAAATCAATGATAAATTTTTGACTATTTCAACAAGTAATAAATATTTAATTGTTTGTCATTTTGTCAATTCTTACGTCATACAATCACAACATTCAATATTTGAGCTTCTTATTATTTATTTATTTATTTATTTATTTCATTTATTTCAGATAAAGTATCCATATAATTGTTAGTAATTGGCCTTAAAAACTATGTTAGTATTACAATTCTATCTAATATTAAAAACAATCTTATATCACAAGCTGCTTGAGACATGGATTTTGACCCAATGTCTCAAGACATTGGTATCCCATCTGTCCACGAATACAGCTAGGATGCTGCTGGACGATTGCCGGACACGGCGCATCATGGATGCCGCTCTTTTTCGCATGATTGCGTGGAATCCGTCAGTGCGCGCCTCCGCAAACATTCCTGACGCACTGCAGTATCTCGGCAACCCCAGCAACATCCTAAAAATATTGTTATACTGAACCCGGAGGGTATTGATCGCCCTCTGGGTGTAACTAACCCATAGGCTGCACGTGTAAAAGGATTGGCAAAATGCTTTAAATAGACTCACCTTTACTTCGCGAGAGCAGCGTGCAAACCTACGGGCCAGCATGTTACCCCTGACGGCCAGCGCCCTCCTCTCCCTCTCAATGTCGGCGTCATCCACGAGTTCATCCGTGACCCAGTGGCCCAGATACTTGTATTGAGAGACCCTCTGTAATGGTGTATGGTCGAGAAACACCGGCGGTACTGTGTCAACTCTAAAACCACGAGATTGAAACACTAAAAGGTTACTCTTCTTAACATTATATCTGAGCCCGTGGGCCACGGCAAATTCTTCACACTTTTCTAAAAGTTTTCGTAACGCACTGATTGAGGGAGCCAACAAAACCATGTCGTCCGCGTAACTTAAATTGTTGACAAATTTACCGTCAATCGAGCAGCCGACACCAGTTCTATTGAGCCCCCCAATCAGCTCATCCACATAAAGGTTAAAGAGCCGAGGAGACGTCAACCCCCCCTGTCTCACTCCGCACTCCAACCCGTACGGTTCAGAGAACACGTTATTCCACTTCACCGCATTAATCTGGTGGCCATACCAATACTCAAAAAGACCAATTAACTCTTCTGGAAGCTCCGTTTTATTCCTTAACTTCTGCCAAAGGAGATCATACGACACCATCTCGAAGGCCTTTGACAGGTCCAGAAAACAGGCATATACGGGGGTTTTCCTCTTTGTGTAGTATTGGACAGTTTGCTTAAGACAAAAAATAGCAGTTTCGGTTGACGAACCGGCTCTAAATCCAAACTGTGCCTCGTCCAACTTAAGATGTTTGCATAAATATCTGTCCAGCAAACCGTCCAACACTTTCGCCAATATCGTGGCCAACGAGATCGGTCTATAGTTAGACTTTTCCGAAGAGTCACCGGTTTTATTCTTAAGTATGGGCACGACCACAGTTTTTATACAATCTTTTGGAAGATATGAGTGCCGAATGCAAAGTGTGAAAAACATAGCTAAAATCCGCGGCAAGTGAGAGCCAGCATTGAGCAGATGCTCAACACCGAGACCGTCATGTCCGGGGGATTTACCCTTAATCATGTTTTTGATTACTGATTTCACTTCTATCGCCGTGATTTGGACCGGATTACAAACAGGTGGTTTGATCTCAGTGTTGGACACCAGCCCATGCCGGCTTAACGGTTCAACTCTAAAATGATCCCTAAACAAGTTTGCTATGCTCGTGGCGTCAGTAGCGTCACCGACACTGAGAGGGATTCCTGCTCTATGGTTCAACTTGTTAGTATGTTTCCAGAAATTTTTGAAATCTTTTTTAGCGTGTAGCGTGGCCAGAACATCCATTTTCATCATCTGCTCGTTCTTTTGACACCATTTAAGTTTTTTCTTAAACTCTCTACGTGATTCAGCCATGTTATTGTAGATAATTCCGGTATTTGGCCGGCCACAGACCAACCATTCTTTAAAGAAAAAAACGGGCTTTTCGATGCAGAGGATGTACATGTTTGTTCCAGCCAACCACTCGCTTCCTACGACGGTCATATGTACAGATATGACTAGTCACCGCGGCTTCTGACATAATACTTATAATACTAGAATACATTTTATCTATAATTAGCATGTGTTGTCTATCTTTACACATTTTATCATGACAATCACTCAATTCTGTTGGCAAATTAACATTCTTAAAGTGCGATTGACATATGCTGTGGTAATGATTTATTTGACTACTATTACGATCACCCCACAACACCTTGCTTAGGCTAGATAAATAATTAACACTAGACTCGGGTTGCAGTACATTAATGTTACAATTAATCTCAAGAGGTAGATGATCAGACCATGTGGAATTGTAATGAACATTAACATCAGAAACAGAACGCCAAGCGGCCTCGGTCACCACGCAATGATCGAGCCATCGTGTAGTTCCGTGTGCTTCACTAACAAATGTAAACGTGTCAGACATAATACCTAATTTTAAAATATCAGCGCACACCCATTTTTGATCTTGACAAAATTTTAATAATTCCCTACCAAATAGTGTGTGTGGGTGTGCATTAAAGTCTCCTAAAATAAAAACAGAGGCGATATTTGTACTGTCAATAATAGCACTTATTTCACTTAAGCATTCTGTAAAATCAGGTAAGTTCTCACTGTTATCAACGGGCATATACACTGAAAACACTAGAAATGATCTGTCATACACCTGAACACTTATTGCGGCTAGCCGCACACTATTACACTGAATTACAGACACCGCCTTAAACGCACTTTTACGCCACAGTAACCCCACTCCACCGTGAGGCCTTCCTCTTATGATACCAGCCGAGGTATCGACGGCTGACGTTCCAGTAAACCCGTAGTCGCTGTTTATACTCCCCAGGAACTGCAAATCATGCGGAAATAGCCACGTTTCCTGCAGAGCTAATATGTCGGCCTGTTGGCATAATTGCCTAATATAATCCACGGAGCGTATAGCCGACTTACTTAAAAGTAATAAATTTACATTGTAGTGTTGATGCGCTATTGCTGGCCATTTTGGTTCTTATTATATAACTTATCTGTATCATGTAGTCTGCGTCTGAAGTGTACAAAACGGCGAAACGAAATGCCTTCAGGCCATAGAGTATTATCCAAAAATAACTCCAGTTTGTGCCTAGGCACAAATACTTTATAAGCATTATATTCCTTTTCCTGTCTCATTTTTATTGCTTCAATGTTTACGTCCACTTGCGTTTTATCCTTAATATAGTTTGATATGTCTGAAAGCGAGGTAGTCTTATCGACATTATTTATAAATAAAGGAATTTTTATTTCGGCGGCCTTGAATTTACTCTCCGCATTAGTTAAAGCTTTTCCTTTTTGACCAATAAATCTGTATCTATTTTTATTTTTCTTTTGAACAATAGTCCAGTTTGAATCCGTATTTACGTTACTTAATCCTTCAGAGCGCGCAATATCAGCGAATGAAGCTCGCGCATCGCATTGGTTTGAATTCAATAGAATAGCGCATGATTCACCGACAGCTGTGAGGCCACTCACCTTTGCGTTCCGTCTCAGTGCATGCGTACTCGATAACGGCTGCTCAAACGAAGAAACCGCGGTGCGGGCCTCCACGCGCCCGTCCGGCCGCGGCGACGACGACCGCGACGTAACCGGCTTAGGTGCGACCGAGACAGCCCCATTGCAACGTTCTTCCGTGCGTGAGCGAGGTGGTTGCTCCGCGCTCGGGTCGTTTACCTCCCTTGTTTGCGAACAATGCGCTTGCACCGGCTTAGGAGAAAGATAACATGAATCATCTGATTCATTATTACACACAATATAGGCACCGCGCTTTCTATTAATATTTTGAAAGCTATTATTTAGTAAATTAGTATTTAAACTTTCATTGCCCGATAGACTTTTAATGCATTCCTCTCTTACTTTAAACAGCTGATCGTTCGTTACATACGTATTCTTAATATTTTTTATATCATTTTGGATGATTAGAATATCCTTTAACAGCCTACTTACGTCTACATGGTCGAACGTAATTGGTGGCAGTTTATTCAAATTCCGTGCAACAAAAATAGGTAGCTTCTCAGGCTCAGCAATCTTGAATATTTCAATCATATCATACAGATCCTTATCGTTTTTTCCATCCTTATTTTTACGCCTAATATTGCGTTTATCCGTACATTTAAACAAGATCGCCTTTGCTATTTCGATTCAAATATTTACGTTGCTATTGAGGTAATAATTGCATGGCTTTCCATAGCTAAAACATGGGCTATTATAAAAACTAAATTTGTGTTAAGCGATAAAGTTAAACAAGCGGAATATTTACAGTATAGAACATAACAATGGATTACTTTAAGTAGGTACACAATTGTGAACAATTTCATCTAGATAACAACTTATATTTTGTTTTGCTTTGAAATCCTTATATAAAAAAAATAAAATATTTTAATATTTCCATCAAGTGGCAACCCTACGTTAAAAGAAAGGGCAGTCTAGTACCTGGGCCATTCGACCTTGCAGCGACAGATAACAATTGAGAGTCGCTCGCCGCAAATTCAATATCCCGAGGTGTCCCCACCCCCAGGGGGGGCCACACCTTGTGTTTAGTGTCCATTCTACCCCTCTAAAGGGGATATAACCACTTAACGGCAAGTCCTATGTTCAATTCAATTTGTGTACCTCCTGTCGCCTCTAAATAATAATTGGATAGTCTGTGTATTTAGATAGAGAATGCATTGCACTTTTAAATGGTGTAGGAATAATGTGTGAATGATGGGTGATTATTATTTTATTTTGATCTGAAGTTGTTTAAGCTCACGAAGTTTTTATAATCATATGCAACTAATACTATTATTATATTTAGATGGAGGAAGAAGATGAATACTTTGGCTCATAATGAATGATTGAGTATTTTTTATTTATTTTTGGATATAATACGTATATTACATTCTACGACAGTTCACGATAGTAAAACGTTACAAGTACATATGCGTAAAGTTTGCGTTTTAGCAATGCATAGCATGTCACTTTCATGAGACGATTTCACAGCACTCAATGAAATCACGTCATATTATAATAATCAAAAGGCGACCCTAATCTCTACATTTTACAAAACTTTCAAACTGTTTTGAATAGCCCACGTGATAATTAAATGTTTTGTTAGTCATTCTCTCAATTTTCATCTTTATTAATAGAAGTAGAAAGGCTCATTTACGTGTACTAAACGTCATTTATGAAAACACACATAAAATTGTGAAACTCGCGTATCCGTCGCACAAGCGTCATGGCGTCACCTTATCTCGCTCCTAATTGTTGTTTACAACTTGTCAAGGTGATATTTCACCGTCCCACATTTAAATGTAAATGGGAAAACTTTTACTTTTGATCACTACCTACATAATAATTTCCGGAGGCCGCAATTTTAATCGGAAATTAGAATTACGCACAGAAATCGGAGCGGGTCAAGATAGGGCACACGGGGTCCATAAACAAGCGGCGACCGGCCCCAATTAATAAGCCTGAAGTAGTGCAATTAATTCAGTGCCTTCGGAGATTTTAATAGTTCACATAAATCAGGAGCCGGTGGGTTAATCACCGTTTAATATGCCGGACCCTATCGCCGAGACGAATATATCGTGATACGGCACGATACGTGATCCGGAAGGCTTCATTTCGAGGGATTTTTCTTATATCTTCCCTTTGTGTAATTCTCGCGTTGCCGTAATTTTGGCCAACGTGGGGCCAGTTTTATCTCACAGAGCTCACTTATCTCTCACTTTTCATAGTTTGCGCTGATTGCTTTTTGTTTTTGCGCTCCTTTTGTCCGTTTACGTGCTGAAGTTTTCAAATATGTTAGATAAAAACGACTTTTTCTCAAACATATCTATTATATGCATTTAAAAGCACGTGTAGAAAACATCAAGGATCACAATAAATGATCAAAGTGTTATGATGAAGTGAAATTTATGATAAAAAATATTTATTAATAAAACTAAGACTATATTATAGGTATCTACTGGTGAAATTTAATTTCTGATATTGAAATAAAAGACGGCGTAATATTTCTACTACCTCATTATGTAGGTACCTACTTACATCAAACGAGGTTAAATTTAAAAAAAAAAGGTTTCTGCATTATTTCCTATTTCTCTTCTAATCTTTAACATACTCAAATCACACCGATCTATTCCAACATGTTTAACGTCTCAGTTATATCAAATACACGCATTTAATATATAAGCATAATGATATTATTTATCCCTACATATATATATAGCATACCTGTAATGTATTCGTGGTTACGAGCCCGCACCTGCGCCCGGTCTTGCCCCGGTCAACCCGGCTATGATTTATACTGTGTTAAGTGTTCTAGTTTATTTTGTCCCTTCTTATATCAGGGTATGGAGAATCTGTTTTGGTTAGAGTTGTATGGAGTGAGTTACGAATATTTTGCTGCTTTACAATGTTCGTTTGATACAAAATAACTTAATCAGCAATGGCTGCTTTAGTTATTAGTTTAAGTTTAATTTTAATTCTCTTTTATCAAATTCATAAGCGAGGAATAATTATTACAAAATACACCTATGACCATTGATCATGTTTATTTTACGTGTCTATACTTATAATATTAAGGGCCTTATATGTACGCTCCTAAAAGCATAAACCTGTACAAATTTGTCGAGTAAATCTGCCTGGAACTAGAAATTGGTTACCTAAAATACCTACAGTTCTATAGCAGAAAGAAAGAATTGTACATATATTTTAACCTTCCTTCGTATGTTGGGTAAGAAGTAGTTTCTTGGTCGTCATACTCTCAAGATATCAGTAACATCTGAGTGTCGTTTTATTAAGGTCCTTTTATGGTCTAGTCGGGAACTAAGGTAAGCTGCTGATAAGTTTTATTGTAAGGCGTACCAGTGTTCACTGTGATGGAACTAGGTATGGTTATGGAGTCTTTGTAACTTTCTTCGTATTAGTTTAAAAATCTTGTTATTTAAGGGATGATGCATATCTAATAATATATATATACCTATATATATATATATATATATATATATATATATATAACATAAAAAATAAATATTGTATAAATGGTAGGAACAGATAAAAATAATGATTTGGAAACATTTTCCAAAAGTACAAGTAACTTTTTTGTTTGAACCAGACTTTTACCCACGGCAGCACTCGCTAACACTTTACTGTATAGCAAGCATATCTCCATCAATTTATTTCAGTTTTAGCAAAGAACTTTTGTTAAATTCATCAATATTGATCTAGGTGTATTGCCGTAAACATAAACAAACATACGAACAGATTATAATTTATTATATAACCACGGATTAATGATTATGTATATTTATACTTAATTTATACATAGTATATTTCGATAAATCAATGATAATTACAAAGCGATTTAAAACTTAAATTCATACGTAGTGCTATGAATGGTGTTGATAATCTCACGGTGGGATCAGGGGTCTAAAAACATGTTTACTGATGCACAGCTTATTGAAAACATACGTAATTAGCTGAATACGTAATCATTCATTATTTATGTAACGTACGCTTGTTTTATGTTTCGTGTTCATTAAAATGCAGTTTATAATTTAAATATCAATTGTGTAATAAATGGTATACAGAACAATGACTTCTCAATTTTAATTTTGGTAATCTCCTTTGGAATTGTATTCGCATTTGGCTGGATGAATTGAATAATATCTTCTACATAAGTTTGATTTATGCTACAAAAATACAAGATGATTATTAGAAGTATAATTAGGCAGTTACTTGACCACTGCGCCAACCGCGTCGTCAAAATTATTTAGATACTGATAGAGAAGGCTCTAGATAGAGTTAAATTTTGTATTATAAATTGATAATATGAAAAAACATAATGATTTAATAGTAAGTGATGGTGTTAAACAGCAGTTGTGATACACTTACTTATTTATAATTTTTAAAACTACAAAAGAATGAAAATAAATGTAAAATACCTTAATGCAGTTCTCAAATCTTATTATTTGCTTTTCCCCATTATTGATGAAGAAAAATAGATAGTATACGAAATTAAATATCTTTTATATACTGAATGATGTTCTTGAATGCTGATTCGTAATAAAGAAAATATCGAATATTCAGTTCTCTTATTAAGTCCCTAAAAGGTTATAAAATAAGTTTTTATAAGACGTTTTAGGGACGACATTCGGTGACGGTGGCCCCTGGGAAACAAAGATGGACGCCTTGGGCGCTACTTAGGTTGATAACATATCGTGGATTTTATAGGCTATACGGTATACCTGATGGTTTATAACCTATGAGAGTGATCTAGTTAAAGATAATGTTTTAATAATATAATAAAGTCAATATGCGTACATACATACTGCAAGGGATTTTTTAAAAACTTATTTAAACAGGATACATTAGGTATTAGGTATGTAGGTATAACTTTTTATGGACCATTTGAAAATATACATGTGCTAAAGTAATAACGCGAATAAAATTTATAAAAATCTTCTCAATTTAACCGAGGTTGCGGGCGTCACCAAGTTAAGGTTCTTTAAAGAAACATTTTTGAATTTTGGAAGAGCTCAAAAATTACTCGATCAATTTGCACATTCATCCATCTGTAAAAATGTACTCCGTGCCAGATACATCCTTTATCTTAATTCTTATGTTACACTACAGCGGGTGAACCCAGGGTAAGTCGCTAGTCTTAAAAGCTTTCAAAAACTGAGTACACTTTTATCGTACCTTATGCATCAATTCGGAGCGGTCGCCGCGGGCGAAGCGTCCGCGTCGTCGATTCCGACAAATGGCGAGATAGGTGTCCTCCGGGATCGAGCATTCGGCTATTCCTTGCATTTTGTGGTATTACGATATTATCTGCTGATATTCGAGTAAACGGTTTTGGTGGAATGGTGCAATATGTGGATACGTGTTTTAAAGGGTTTGTAAATAGTGTACCTATTTTTAAGGTTAAACAAAAATTAAAATATATAAAACCAATTTAGCTTTAAATGCTTTGCTCATTTTGCCATCTTTTAAAATTTCAAATTTAATAACATGACTTAGAAGTTCTTATATTAAATTTTTAGTTCATTAAAAGTATAGGTAATATTTAAGTTCTTGTACAGAAATAAGTCTTAATCCAAAATAATAACCACAAAACTTTCTCTGTTCCCCACAAACAGCATAACAAAGTAAAAAACTGCATGACATCTCTACGATTACAGAAATACAGAATACTCAAAGGCCAATCAATAATTATTATCAAAGGCACAAACAATCTCAACAAGCTAATCTCATTACAGCCGTCTTTGTATCGACTTTGTTTTTTTAAAGCCAGCTCTCAAAGACGGAGTTATAAAATTGTTGGAGCGTTAATTGTGAGCGAATATTAAAGGGTCCATAGTTAGCTTTAAACACAAGTTTCTCCGGAAAAAATAATATTTAATTTGCAAACTCGTGTCTCTTTCAATGTAATTATGGTCCGTCCGTGTTTTTAGAGCGGATAAAGTTGCTGCAATGAATATTGTATGTGCTAGAATGTTCCATGATGAACGAGAAAATGGAAGAATTTTTAAAGATGAATGTAAGAGCGAGTTTGTTTTATGTGATGTCTGGATGAGGAGCGTGATTAGGTATTATTCAAGTTTTGTATGAAATCAATACAGTTAAGAAATCATTCACATATTTATGGAAATGGCTTTTGTTGATGTAGAGCTTAAAAATTCTAACATCTAAAAAATATTAATTTTTATTGCAAACAGTTGATGTCAAACAAAAAACGATAACAAAATGAACCGTACTTTTGGGACTATGAATATCAATAAATTTGGTTACAAGTTTTCTATAATATTATTATACTTCATATTTATTATTGACCAGTTACCTAAATCTTAACCTTTAAAATTAACTATATCTAGATCTCAAAGACGCGCAACATTTGGCTGCTCAAGATTCCGAAACCAGGTAATAGATAATTAAAGATCTACTCAGCTGTGCAAACAATTACGGAGCTTAGCAAACGGCAGGAATGTCGGACAAACAGAATAATTCATCTGCAGCTTCTACAGCCTCAAAGAACTACTAGCGAGTTTTTCCGCTCACTTGGCCGTGGTGCGAGTGACGAGCGAGTGAGATTTTTGCTTGAATTATTTTGCAAGAGACAATGAAATTATTGGATATATGTTTCCATTTGTAAAGGAGGTAAGAAGGCTTCAAAGGATGTGAATATTTTTGCTAATTAAGAATTTTGATAATGCATTAGTATTAAAAAATAAAGTTTTATACATGGGTGCTAATTTAAAAATATAGATTAAGTATAGAATAGATTCAGGTGTACAGATCTTTTTGTAAGAAATATTCAATGTATACGTAGATTCCTGGGAATAAAACCTATAAAATTATTAAATGTTTACACATGAAGTAAGTATTATTTGACTATTGAACGGTCTGCAGCATATCTAAGTTACGGTTACAAATTCAATGACTCCTGCAATCCGCTAGCGCTCATCCCTTGCTCCATCTCAAGACTTCTATCTGAGACGGGGCAATTACTCGGCGGACTGGAACCATGGCCCTCCGCTAATTAATTCTCCCGCTTTTAATGTTCAAAAATCGCGGCCTCTAATTAGGTTTTAATTCGTTTTATTGGGCCCAGTAATGAAATAATGGCTTCCAGTGCGCAGGCCTGCTTTATTGGCAGCATTGAACCCTTCGAGTGGCGACTAATTTCATAAGTTTTTGACCCTTGAGACTGAGTGTTGTTATAACTGATTATTTATGAGTTTTAAATTTAATATTTTAATTAAATTTGATTATATTATTTTTTTAATGTTCCACACCTCTATAAAGCCTCGTACGCAAGAAAACCCTTTGTAATGTTGCTCAATAACAACGTTAATATTCCGGTTAATGTTAATTGTAGATTTTTAAGGCTCTTTTATAATACTTCGATTATTATTCGATAGTTGAAAATTGAAATTCAACTTCTTAACATAAAAATATTACCTACGTCTTTTGTCCCATTTTATGTTTTCTGACATATTCTATTAAAATAACGCGATACATATACTGTTATAATATATTTTCAATATAAAAATATATAGGTATATTGTAATATGTAGGTAGATATAAAAATCATAACAAAAACAGCGGCTTACTGGGCAAGCAGGAATGTGACAATCTCACAGTTTTTTCTGTGATTGGTAATCGCTTCAGTCATTAGGGACTCTTTGTTTTTTACGATCTGAGTAATGGCGCGAGAAATATCCTTTTCGATTTAATGGAGTTCAGGTATAGATTTTGTTAGGGATCTAATTGATCTAGGTTTCTATAGATTGGGTGGAAAAGTTAAGAAATAGTAAGTGCGAGTAAAAATTGTATACAGCTGTTGCAAATATTTTATTGTTGCATAATACATATATTATATTGTAACAAATAAACTGTATAAACTTATTTATATTATTGTACATTATGTAGGTATACCTATTAAATCATAATATTGTGTGGATATTCGACGACGAAATATATATTTTGGTTGTTTTTATCCTATCTTAGAAAACTGAAATAAATATATCTATTGTATCAAATAGTATCGTTTACATTCAATACCTAATTGTTTGCTATAAGGAATATATTTTATGGAAATAGAAAACAATATTTTCGTAATTTAGAAGTTACTTTGCAACGGCACGGCAAGTTGTAAATAAATTCCGCCATTAATTCATTAATAAACGAAATCAACTTCGCTCCATTATCGTTCTTTCATAAACACCTTAATTCTCATTAAGGGCCGGTCATTTGGAGCCAAACAAATTAACTTTTAGGCGGCGTATACACGAACGTCAATAATGCTGCGTTTCTACCTATATTCATTTCATATGTAAAATAGGTGCCATAAGTTAGACAGATGTAAGTATTAAACATATTAAAGACGAATATAATACGCCCTTATTACGTTCTCGTTAGGTATACATATTATAAATAACTGTACTAAAAAGGATGACATTACAGTCAGGAATGAATAAAATAGCTCTACGACGCTACTACGAGAACAGACGAAACTACAACCAGTTAATTATAAATTCTATAATTTTATTGTGCAAAAATATTAAAGCGAGTAATAAGCGCAAGGCCCTAAAGGACCCTTAAGCTTTGATGTAATTGTTCCTTCGAATTAGAAGGTCCCTAAGAATTGTCGCGATTCCTGGTAATCAAGCCGAGCAATCACCAATCCCTTCGAACAATTTATTTTGCTCCATTTAAATGTTACACCTTGATCGTTTGACGATTTTTTAATATTATTTGATTGTTTTTTCTAAATAATAAAAAATTACATTAGCAAAGTTTATTCTCAACATAAATTATGTTAAATAGCTTTATTTAAGGAAGTTATTAATTAAACTACACATGAAAAAGGTATGGTAATGCGCTGGAACATACACACAAATATTTCCACAATAACAATAATTACAATTATTTATTCTTGAATTTCATACCAAATTCCAATTAGCAACTTATAACATAATATCTATGTTGTAGAGGAGCGGACTGTCCTGACAAAGAGACTCCCTCCATTTTAACATCAAAAAAATAAATAAAATGTTATTATTTGTATCTAATCATTGTGTCATCATTATATAGGAAATTTTCCGTCTTCCACGCTGGTGTGACGTCACGTAATACCGCCCACAATCAAACAGCGCCATTTCACAAATTAGTTTTCATATTTAAATTGCTCCCGCTCTTGGCCTTTACTTGTAATAATATTATATAGGACACGATATTTATATTTTTTGTTTCTTTTTAAATTAATGTTTTTTGTTGAGAGATCACACACTATTAACAAATTTTATATCGTTAGGTAAAATTAAGGCAAGCCGTTCTTTATGAAGCACTACATACTACAAATAATATTTCCACAGAGTGAGTGGCTTTCATAGATTTTTTTACAATGTTCCTTCCATGCATTAACAATTCATGGGATAATATTAGTGTTAACTGTAAGGTAAAACGGTAATATCGATAGCACACGTCACGATAATTACACACGTCATTTAAGACACACGATATATCGTGTCGTGTGTCCTAAACGTCCCGCAGGTTCCAACGAGATTGATTTCTCTTCCACAGTTCTTCCTGACCTCCCCCCTCACCCCCCGGCCTTTGATCGCGTTATTTCTAGAGATAAACCCGTTAATTGGCCGGCAGGTTCACTTGCTATTGATCTTAAAAGTTTCACTTGGTTAGAGGAAATGTTTTGGTAACTTGCTTTTAGTGGGATGTAAATGTATGTAGGTACATAGTATAATAGGTATATCAGCTAAAGTAATTGAACAAAAAAGGTGTTTTTAATATTGAAATTTCCAGTTCTAGCCATTGAGATATACATATATGGAGACGACACCGCCTACATCACTTATGTTCCGCTCAACATACGCCACATGACGTATGTTGAGCGGTTTTTTTTAATGGTTTTAAAGTGAAACGCATCAAATATGCCTTCGTGTGTGTTACGATATTGCACAAATAATAAAAATAATACGGAAATGTGCAAAGGAGTAACTTTCATCGGTAAGAACCTAACTAGATAATAATTTTTAAAACTTAGTTAGAGCAAAAAAATGGCGCACAGATTTTGTTCGTGGTGTCTCCTCCATACGTATAGTAATATTATCTCAATGGTTCTAGCTGTTCTTTTTGGACTGAATATGATCAGAGTTATACTTTGAGATAGCTAATATTTAACAAAGTTAATCAGAGTATTAAATTCAGGAATGATAGTCATTTAAGGTGTATGAAGTCTGACGCGTGCTGCTAGTTTAGTAAGGAAAAGGATAGGTTAGGTTTCCCACAAACTCGTGTAAAAATCATAGGTAAGTAGGTAGGTATATTAACTATTAAGACAGTATAATATATTTAAAATTCTCAAAGCGATTATACATTAAGACAGTAATTATTCCGCCTCGAAGGCGGTCGCTTAACATACAATATAATATGTAGGTACATATAATATAACAGTATGTATCTCGCTTCAGGTTGGTGAATAAGAATAAAAGTCGGAAAAGTTGCCATTGTTCACGAAACAAAGCGAGAGGAACCGCGGGATAAAGTTGTGCCATTTTAAATACTGTATTTATTTTAGCCATTGTCTTGGACCTTGCTTAGATTTCTTTGTGATTGTATAGTATTTGTTTAAAAGGACTGAATTTTAAATATTATAAAAGGACATCGGCCACTGCCCATACATACCAAGACCTGACTATGAAATGTCGCGACCATGATTAATATAGGGCTTAAATGGTTCGCCTAACCACCCTTAGCAATCCCACATTGCAAATATATTATTTGAAAGTGGTGGAGCTTAGAATTTTTACATAATTTGCCATTTTTGAGGTTATGGCTACGTATATAATGAATATGGTTTAGAGTTATACCTACAGCCATAACTAAATTCTAAGGGTGAACGACGTAGCCTATGTTATTTATTTGATTGATATATAAGCCAATACAACACAAATATTAAACAAAATCATGTTTTTCAGCTACGCGTCAGTCATGTCATGTGTCATCTAACCTTTGTGACTTGTGTCTATTATGCCGGTAAAAAATACGTTCCGTTTTACATATTTTAGGTATATTATTAAATGTATTTATGGCAAAAAATATTTTTTAAATCTATAAATTATATCGTTCTTACTGTTTTTGCTATTAAATATGATAGGTGAAATAAAACAAATAAATATATATTATTATTCTAGTATTTTTTTAAACGTAATCGCTAATTAACTCCCGCTGCGCTGTGAAAACGAAACGCATGACACAGGTAAAAATGAAAGACGTTTGGATGCGTTCAAACAATGTTATGAATTTGAGTTTATTTATTAATAATAATACATAACATTTTCCCGGCCCGAAAAAAATAAGTTAGACCCCGTTAGTAAAAGCACGCATAAATTACTATTTTTTGATACACCGATGATTAATGTTCGCATTCAGGTCATATGTGGCCATCCTCCTTTATAGTGTGAGTAAAAACGGTGAATAAAAATATATTAGATTATGATTAGATATTAGATTTAGTTATTTGGTAGTCTACCTCCTCCTCCTTCTAAATGACTATCAACTAACTACGTTTCACTGCATATGCAAAAAATATTACCGCCCATTTTTTATTTTGTTTGATTATTTTGTGCTAACAAAGTACTTACTACGTACCTAAAACGCTAAGCGAGTAAACATGTTTGTAATAAAATAATATTTCTCTGTAAGGGATTAAAATGCAAATGTCTTAAGAGCCCTTTGTACTGAAAGTTTAGGCATTTTAGGCACTGAGATGGCTCGCGCCCGCGTTGCGCAGGAGCCGGCGCGGCATGAACTCCGGTGACCTATGAAGGCGGGCGATTATGCCACAGTATAAATAAATCAGTAGTTCGATTTTATTTGCTATCGTAGGAATGTTGTTGATAAATAAATTTACTACTTATCCTATACCATTAAACGAGCAATATTTTCATATTTATATATTTGTTTGTATATATACAGTGTGGAAATTTTCGATGTGCCCTGAATGGAAAGTACTTGAAATACTAGGGATAGCAAATTTTTCTGAAAGGAAACATTCCTTTTTCAAATTTTATTTTATTATTCAAATCGATAGAAACAATATAAAAGATAATTTATTGTTAATTTCTCGTAAAAATTTTTTGGTCTATTTTATACATACATTTAAAGTTTAAAATGAAACTCTCGTTCTGGACATATTAATTTATTTTCTTCTGAAAATATTGGTAATAATAATTAAAAGTAAAACAAATAAAAAAGGCAAAATAATAATTGAATATAAGTATGTAATAAGTAAGTTAGTGTATTCAACCAACTTAAAAAAGTGTGACTATTTTACAACAATTTGAATAATAATCAATTAATGATTTGTATTATTGTATACAATATCGAAGCTTTTTAAGAAATGTATAAAATACTTTTTTATGAATTATTAATTATTATCATACATCATAATATTATGTTACCGGCAATATATTAAACCCTTCTTAGTAAATGTATGTTATTCCGAGAAACGGTCGGAATGAAATAAATTATATTCGTCACATTACCTATGATATCTTTAAATCTGAACTTTTCCTAAGTAGCAAATGTGGGTGGTTTTTGGGGTAGCGATTAACCAATATGAGGTCAAAACTAAAATCCAAGATGGCGCCGACGAACATTTGAAATGTTTTCGTCATGGGTGTCATTTTCAAAGAGTTGGAGTAGCTATTAATCAATATGAATTCAAATCTAAAATCCAAAATGGCGCCGACGAAAATTTGACAAAATTTCGTCACGGGTGTCATTTTCATGGTTTTTGGGGTAGCTATTAACCAATATGAGGTCAAAACTAAAATCCAAGATGGTGTCGACGAAAATTTTACATCTTTACGGCATGAGTTTCATTTTCAAGGTTTTTGAGACAGCTATTTACAAATCCCCAATGTTACCGTCGATAATTTGGTATATTTTTCTTACAACCGTTTACATATTTTTCGAGCAGAATTCAGAAACCTTGAAAATGACACCCGTGACGAAAAGATGTAAAGTTTTCGTCCGCGCCATCTTGAATTTTAGTTTTGACCTCATATTGGTTAATAGCTACCCCAATAACCATGAAAATGACACCCATGACGAAAAGATGTAAAATTTTCGTCGGCGCCATCTTGGATTTTAGTTTTGACCTCATATTGGTTAATAGCTACCCCAAAAGCCATGAAAATGACACCCATGACGAAAAGATGTAAAATTTTCGTTGGCGCCATCTTGGATTATAGTTTTGACCTCATATTCGTTAATTGCTACCCCAAAAACCATGAAAATGACACCCATCACGAAAAAAGTCAAATTTTCGTCGGCGCCATCTTGGATTGTTGTTTCATAAAAATAATATTTGTTATACTCATTGAATACAGATCAACCAACATCATAATAGTCTTTCTACTAGTACTTCAAAACTTTGCCGCTATAGAGGATCTCAGGCAAGGTAATTTTTAAAACATAATTTTAAATCACTACATAGTATAAAACAAAGTCGCTTTCACTGTCCCTATGTCCCTTTGTACGCTTAAATCTTTGAAACTACGCAACGGATTTTTATGCGGTTTTAATAGTTCTTTCGATTCCCGGTCGAAGAAAATGAATTTTTGAAAATCTTTGAATGCAGTTCTATTTCTTTTTAAAAATAAAGGAAATTTGCTATCTCCAGTATTTCTAGTACTTTCACCCAGGGCCCATCGAAAATTTCCACACTGTATTTACAAACAAATATATTAATATGCAAATATTGTTCGTTTAATAGTATAGAATAAGAAGTTAATTTATATTTACAACAATAATCCTAGGATAACTAACAAAATCAAACTACTGATTTATTTATACCGTGACATGCTCGCCGTTTTACTCGCCGCTCGGTTCTAACACGCGAGCGGCGACTGCAACGTGGTCGGGAGCAAAACTAGCACAGGTCCTCCCTCGATAACGTCCGGCTGGACTCTGGCTGCACTGACGTGGTGCGCGCGAGTCGCATTTTACGTATTATATTTTATATAGAAAAAAATAAGGGCTAAATTAAAAATCTATCCAAAAATTTCCCTGTAAAACCTGATTAGTAAATGAAATGTCAAATTTTCATAAACATAGCGTTCCCCTAATTCTCATAAAACTGATTATGCTTTTAAAATCGATGTTACTTCTGATTTTTTTTTGATCGAGTCAAATGATTAATATTGTGTTTTTATCCAAAAAAGTCACTAGATCAAACGTTTATCTGTGCTATATATTTTTTTAGGATTTTAAATATGATGATTTCTATCCAAAAACCATGATTTAGAAACATACATTTCGGAGCAGGGCCCCTTAAACCGTATATTCAATAAATTTTGACTGACCGGTTGGCTTGGTTGGTAGTGGCCCTGAATGAAAATTATACGATTGTCTTTTACGTTATTTTTGTAATACAATTATCATCTTCTTTACGATTTCTCTCATTGGAATGCTAATCTATAATCCACTGTTTGTTTGTGTTTTTATTGAATAAATTAATGCAACCCTCTCGCTGATTTGTTGAGATTTTTTTAATTATTTAGATTTTAATTTAATAATAGGTATTGTATTTTTTAAATCGAAACAAAAAAAAATGTATTATTATTTAACCTTATACAACTAATAAAAGGATCTTAAATTGGTTTTCTCCTGTCTTATAGAACATAATATTAGCAAAAATATTTTTTTAATGAATTTTGAATGTACCTAGTTTTTATTAAATCATAAGTAATCGGAATAAATTCTAACAAGCCGTTGATTGTATTTGATTGAAGTTCAAGCGAAATCACAGTATTGTGTGAAAATTGGAAAAGTTTCCTCGTTATCCATCATCTTAGGGCGTGTGTTCATTTGTAAACATTCGAGCGACACCACGTGTGTTATATTATAATACTTACTTATCGTTTATTGTCCTTTGAAACTAGTTACATTTAGAAATATTGGAAAGACCAGATAAATTTGATGCAAAAATCTGTCATATATTCTATTTTTTGTAAAATAATATTATTAAACTTAAATTAATACATAATATGGATATAATCATAATATCTATAAATATCTTACGTTACGTTTTCGAACACATAATGTTTTTTTGTAGTTATGCTATTATTAACTAACCATTAGTCTAAACTCTAACTACTAGTCTACTAATGGACCACAATTTCTATTAATTTTAGTAAATTAAATTCATCATTTTAAATCATTGATAGAAAGTTGACAAGTGGTCCCGCACCACGGAAATCAGATGCATCCCTCCAAAGGGTTCACTTATAAAACTCGGCGAGTTGTTTTTAATAAATTAATTTTATTATTTTTCGAGCGCCGTCTTGGCTTTATTGGCGGAATTTCTCGAGTAATTAGTCTTTTATTATTATATAATTTTTGGAAGGGTTGAGGTGCTTGCCAGATGCTCGGTTGTAATTAAATTGAGCGGTGTTGCCAGACCAACGGAAAGGTACATGGTTTTTTAAACGTTTTTCCTTTTTATTTCGTAGTATTTTTATTACATTAAATACTGAGATTTTCTGTATCTTCTTCAAAATGATATGAACCTTAGTATTCACGAATGATTAGGTAATTGGAATAGCATGTATTTTTTTATTTCTTTTTCAGTAAAAATTATACGCAGGTATATAAAATAAATTGTAACGGATCAAACGCAGTTAAATACCAATAACCGAATTCATGTACCTACTTAATATTTTGTTATTTTAAATACTATGGGATATTAATAATAGAAGCATCTATAATGAATAATTTAGGAACGTGATTTAAAACTCTACCTTCTAATTATCTCTGACAATTTGTTTTCAAATTCAATATCAAATTCAAATTATATTTATTTGCAAGAATGTAGTTACAAATCATAGATGTTTTAATTACAATATTATGTGGCTAATACATTCTACCCATTGATTGGGTGTGCAAATATTGAAAAGTTGATTAGTCTAATTATTTAAATGTACACACAATTCAATTTTCACAATTACGCGAACGCACTACGATAAATTTCACTCCGATAAAGGAAAACATCAATAGCATGATTACAATCTGCGGTAATGTGCTGTGACGTCATTATCGTAATTAGCTGCCCTGATTCTTGTGTGTTTCTTTCTTGTGTACTTGGTACCTACGCATGTCGACTCATCAGGGTAATTATGTAGTAGCTACTTAGTTACCTATGTAGTATGAAGTTAGGAATACTCAACGTAAAGGTTATCGTGATAAATAAAAGCTACATCAACGTATTTTAGTGGTATCTATCGTCTGTAGGTATGTATTTAGAAATATTTCAGGTTCTGTACGTACGCTTAACGTAGTTAGTAGTAGTTGAAGTAGGTATAAAAGCAATATTTTCCGTCAATATTCTATTAACAAACACTCAGTAGGTTCCTATACCTAATCCCACATTATGTTTTGTTGCTAATTAACACACTTTTAGTGTTAATGCACTTCGCGAACTTAGAACGTACACGTAGACGATAATTATTTCGTATTAAAAATCGTGCATGATTAGGGAGGCACATTATTAAAAAATAAAATCAATCTATTAACCAACGTATAGGTACTTTATACAAAAAACAAACGACGGATAGCTTTCCCTGTGTTATTTACAGTCATTATTCAATATAAATTCAACGTTGTAAGGTGAAGGCTTCGTAGGTGGGCGTGTTCGCAGGTGTGCGCGGCAGGTAGCGCCGCCCGCGGGCGGGGTCGCACCTGCAATTGGCTCTACCTGCGCCGTGGCTCTACCTGCGCTATATGACTCTACCTGCTATATGTAGCCCTACCATTGTAAAAAGTGAGGCTCTACCTGTGTTATGTAACCCGTTCTATGTGACTCTATATACTATAACTCTACCTGCTTCATGAGACTCTAGCCACAGTTGACAGTTATATACGTACTCTAGCTGGCTTTTTTATTGCACTACCAATGTATTGTGTGTTTGCATTGGTGGAACTTGTTGAAGGCTCTATGTTTACGTTGATTTTTCGAAAAGTGCTATTTGATAGATATATTATATAGGATTATGTATTAATAGGTATATACCAATCGTTTTTTCTTTAGTATTCTGTTGAATGAATGATCGGGAAAGCCTTGTGTATACCTATGCTATTTTTTTAAATGTTTATAAGGATGTTTATAAGGAAGGAAAAGAGCGAGAGGTGAAATTATTATGCATGTAGAGTGGTTATTATGTGTTTCATCGTTTGTTTATTGGTTTGTTATGTATAATTGTGGAAGGTATATTTGTCGTGTTCTTGATCGTTTAAAAATGAGAAGAAATTATATCAGAGGGTTAAAGGTATTTAACGCATTTAATAGAGCTCTTATGTGTACGAATAATATTAAAAATAGTTGTGTTTTAAAAATAACTAACGAACCGATTATTCTTTACCTTACGATTTCTTAACAGTCTTTTTGTTTATGTATACGGTATGCCTATTCAGATAACGTCTGAGTTTTAATTAAGAAGAAAGGTAACTAATTGATCAAAGGTAATTCAAGCCATTGTGAAGTTAATCAAAAGCTTGTCATTGAATCTACTATAGGTACCAAGTTGCATCATGGATCGACAGGGTAAAACTTAACCTTTTTCATCACCAGCCCATATACGTTCCCACTGCTGGGACACGGGCCTCCTATGAGGGTACAGGCCATAATCCACGCTGGCCAAGTGCGGGTTGGCGGATGACACAATATGTCGTCGAACGTAGGTATTCCTTCACCGTTCAAGCAGTGGTGTTGTTAAAACATAAGCAGATAAATTGAAAAATCAATTTATTTCCTGCGCGCTAGCCTGGTCTCGAACCCGGGACTTATCGATTCAAAGTCCGAGGTCTCACCACTGAGCCACCACTGCTCTAACCTTTTTAAATACTTTATATTTAAATATGTCATTTTGTAGACTTGTTGTCTAAGCAGAAGCTTGTGTGTAGGTTCACGCACTAAATCCTAGTGGGTCTACGCCTACTACCCTCTAACATTTAAGAGGGAATATTTTTTGCGCAGTTAACCCGACACGGAAGGGGAGGCGCCGTCTCTGCGGCCGAGGGTTTACCTCTTTAAAACTGACCTTTACGAGATTGGGCTTTTCCGTGTTCAACTTGAGAGTGAAAATAAAAATATTTTTATTTTTTAAACACGAACGAATCAATTTTATTAAAGGTAGATAAAAATACACCACATTTCATTTTATTTTTATTAACTCAAAACTACAAGTAGGTAATATAATAATATTAAATCAACTGACGTCAATAGATCATTATTCGCCTTATCATTTATCTTATAAGCAACAGGACAATTTATTTGATAACTAGAATATTATAGGTATTGGCGAATGGAAAATGTAAGACAAGATTAGCCTCTCTTTTGTCACGTAAATAGATATCAAACATTTCGTTCTAGATCAGAAACCTACAATAGGGACGTACTAAATATACCTAAATGATTATCGTAATTATTAACATGCATCTGTAAATTATTTTTAATGCAAAGAGGTAACAGACACAGCATTAGAACACTGTGTTGATCTCTATTTTTTTTTGTTAATAACCGTAATATTTACCGTTTGTTGAAGTTAATGTTTTTTTTCTTACAGGCAAATTATTATAATATATAAAGCTACACTACCACTGACTCACTGACATCGCTTTTCTCGGAAACTATGCAGAAAGTGGGGGGGATAACGACGTGATCGTGTAGAGGTGCGCCGAGCGACCAGAGGAAAAATATAGCGATCTCGATCACCTTCGAATACCGAGTGGACCCCTGGTGGTGCGCAGAAACGGTGCCACCTGGAGGGGGGGTGTCGGAACAAAAAATGCTCGGAACTGGTGGCGATTACCAGGGGTGGTGGAAAAATGGCGATTTTCGCGAAAACAAGATGGCCGCCGTACTTTGCCAAAATCGCCGTTTATGAATCCTTACGTCTCAAATTTGGCACACGTGCTCTGTTCGAGCCGGCGAATCGATCGGTGCCCCGTTCGAGTGGCTCCGGGCCCCAGTTTCCAACTTCCATACAACGTAAAATCCAACGGCCCGCGGAAACGGTGCGAGTTGGGTTGGGGGTGTCGGAACTAAAAATGATCACCACCCTGGGACGCTACCAGGGAGCCATAGTGGGTCGCTCGATTTTGGAATTTTTCCATTTTTGGCGCAAACATAAAAACGTAAATTTAGACGAGGTGGCGCAACGGAGAAACACACCAATGATGCATTCATACTCGCCCAGCTCCCAGGATATCCAGAAAAATCCGAAATTTTGAACTTTCTCACAGCCCGCGGAGACGGTCAACGGCCCGCGCAAACGGTAGCAGCTACATCTGGGGTGCTCGAACTAAACTTGTAGTAGACCTCGAGCAATTACCACAGATAGTGAAAAAAATTAAAAATGGCCGAAAAAATGGCCGCTGCCATACAAATGCTAAAACGGCCATCGCTGGTCCGATCGCGCTGAAACTTGGCACAGGGCCTTTAATTGAGCCTCACATTACGTTGGCATACTCATCATCGAGTTTCCATCGCTGGTTTCCGAGTTTCATACAACGCAAAATTCGACGGCTCTCCGAAACGGCGCCAGATAGCCGGGGGGTGTAGAACTAAAAAATGATCAGGAAGATGGGGCGCTACCAGGGCAATGGAGAAATTTCTAATTGGACGCAATTTTTTTTTCAAAAATGGCCAATTTTTCGAGGCAAGATGGTGGCGCCGGTTATTTCATGATCGGTCTGAAAATTGACATTTGTGCTCTTATCGGCCATATTTACAAAACTGCATACTCAGAATCTCTCTCCGACCCCTGGTTTCCATTTTCCATACATCACGAAATTCAACGGCTCTCTGAATCGGTGGCAGGTAGGTCGGGGTCGCCGAAGTAAAAAATGCTTCAAAACTTGGTCCGCTTCCAGGCATATAAAATTTTTTGGTAAAAAGCGAAATTTTTTTTTCGAAAATTTTGTATGGAAATTTCCATAGTAGGAAGGGTTATTGAATAGCAACGGCAAAAGACGGCGCCGCGGGCTGCTTGCTGCCCGCGCACCGCGCAACCTCAAAGGTCGACAGCCTCCCGGAGTAGAAAATATTTATTAACTTTTGAACTACCGCACGAGCCAAGCGAGCGAAGCGAGCGAATGACGGCAGCGGCTGGCGTAAATATTCAAATAGGTAGCGAGGAGCGAAGCGACGAGCGAGTTAGGTTAACTTTTGAACTACCGCACTAGCCAAGCGAGCGAAGCGAGCAATTCACGTCAGCGGCCGGCGTAAATATTCAAAGAAGTAGCGAGGAGCGAAGCGACGAGCCAGTTAGTGTAACTTTTGAACTTCCGCACTAGCCAAGCGAGCGAAGCGAGCAAGTCACGTCAGCGGCCTGCGTAAATATTCAAAGAAGTAGCGAGGAGCGAAGCGACGAGCCAGTTAGGTTAAGTTTTGAACTACCCCACTAGCCAAGCGAGCGAAGCGAGCAAGTCACGTCAGCGGCCGGCGTAAATATTCAAAGAAGTAGCGAGGAGCGAAGCGACGAGCGAGTTAGGTTAACTTTTGAACTACTGCACTAGCCAAGCGAGCGAAGCGAGCAAGTCACGTCAGCGGCCGGCGTAAATATTCAAATAGGTAGCGAGGAGCGAAGCGACGAGCGTGTTAAGTAAACTCTTGAACAGTTTATTATGAAAAGTCACTGCCCACTATCGATTAGACACCTCAAAATGATGAAATTCGGGGATCACGTTTCAAGAATTTAACCAATATTTGAATAAGTAATTTATAAACAGTTTCGACTGACTGTAGAATCGCTGTTAGCAGATGTAACAAATGGACAGGAAATTCAAATGCATTTTCAAATGACTGAAGATTTCTGCCCTGGGATGAGCCGCGAGCTGCTTGCAGCTCGCGCACCACGCACCCTCGAAGGTAGACAGCCCCCCGGAATAGAAAATATTTGAATGGGAAATTTATAAGCACTTCCGATTGACTGTGGAATCGCTGTTAGCAGATAATAACAAATTGACGGGGAATTTTTATGCATTTTCAACTGACTGAAGATTTCTGCCCTGGGATGCTTCGCGGGCTGCTTGCAGCCCGCGCACCACGCACCCTCGAATTTGGGCAGCCTCCCGAAGTGGAAAATACTTGAATGGGGAATTTATAAGCATTACCGACTTACTGTAGAATCGCTGTTAGCAGATGTAACAAATGGACAGGAAATTTGAATGCATTTTCAAATGACTGCCCTATTACTTCAACCCAGGGGCAAAAGAGGCTCGCGGGCTGCTTGCAGCCCGCGCACCACGCACCCTCGAAGGTCGACAGAGGTCATTAGAATAGAAAATATTTGAATTGGGAATTTATAAGCACTTCCGATTGACTGTGGAATCGCTGTTGGCAAATAATAACAAATTGACGGGGGATTTTGATGCATTTTCTAATGACTGCCCTATTGCTTCAACCCAGGGGCGAAAGGGGCTCGCGGGCTGCTTGCAGCCCGCGCACAACGCACCAGCTAGTTATAATATATAAAGCTACACTACCACTGACTGACTCACTGACATCGGGTTTCTCGGAAACTACGGGGAAAGTTGGGGGGATTTCGACGTGGACGTGTAGAGGTGCTCCCAGTGACCACCGGAAAAATATTGACATCTCCAACACCCTGGACAAGAGAGTGGACCCCTGGAGGTGCGCAAAAACGGTGACACCTGGAGGGGGGGTGTCTGAACAAAAAATGCTCGGAACTGGTGGCGATTACCAGGGGTGGTGGAAAAATGGGGATTTTCTCGAAAACAAGATGGCCGCCGTACTTTGCCAAAATCGCCGTTTATGAATCCTTACGTCTCAAATTTGGCACACGTGCTCTGTTCGAGCCGGCAAATCGATCGGTGCCCCGTTCGAGTGGCTCCGGGCCCCAGTTTCCGACTTTCATACATTGGAAAATCCAACGGCCCGCGGAAACGGTGCGAGTTGGGTGGGGGGTGTCGGAACTAAAAATGATCACCTCCCTGGGACGCTACCAGGGAGCCGTAGTGGGACGCTCGATTTTGGAATTTTTCCATTTTTGGCGCAAACATAAAAACGTAAATTTAGACGAGGTGGCGCAACGGAAAAATACACTAATGATGCATTCGTACTCGCCCAGCTCCCAGGATATCCAGAAAAATACGAAATCTTAAACTTTCCATCATCTCTCGAAGACGGTCAACGGCCCGCGCAAACGGTAGCAGCTACATCTGGGGTGCTCGAACTAAACTTGGAGTAGGCCTCGAGCAATTACCACAGATAGTGAAAAAAATTCAAAATGGCGGAAAAAATGGCCGCCGCCATACAAATGCTAAAACGGCCATCGCTGGTCCGATCACGCTGAAACTTGGCACAGGGGCTTTAATCGAGCCTCACATTACGTTAGAATACTCATCATCGAGTTTTCATCGCTGGTTTCCGAGTTTCATACAACGCGAAATTCGACGGCTCTCCGAAACGGCGCCAGATAGGTGGGGGGTGTAGAACTAAAAAATGATCAGGAAGATGGGGCGCTACCAGGGCAATGGAGAAATTTCAAATTGGACGCAATTTTTTTTTCAAAAATGGCCAATTTTTCAAAGCAAGATGGTGGCGCCGGTTACTTTACGATCGGTCTGAAAATTGACTTCTATGCTCTAATCGGCCAGATTTACAAAACTACATACTCAGAATTTCTCTCCGACCCCCGGTTTCCATTTTCCATACATCACGAAATTCAATGGTTCTCTGAATCGGTGACAGGTAGGTCGGGGTCGCCGAAGTAAAAAATATTTCAAAACTTGGTCCGCTTCCAGGCATATAAAAATTTTTGTTAAAAAGCGAAATTTTTTTTTTCGAAAATTTTGTATGGAAATTTTCATAGTAGGAAGGGTAATTGAATAGCAACGGCAAAAGACGGCACCGCGGGCTGCTTGCTGCCCGCTCACCGCGCAACCTCGAAGGTCGACAGCCTCCCGGAGTAGAAAATATTTATTAACTTTTGAAC
>CAJQZN010030301.1:0-11537 GCA_907164685.1 Colias eurytheme | reverse complement strand
AGATTGTTTTTAATATTAAATAGAATTATAATACTAACATAGTTTTTAAGGCCATTTTACTAACAAATATATGGATTTAAATTAATCTGAAACAAATGAAATAAATAAATAAAAGCTTTACCTAGTAATGAGAGAGCTTTTACTCATTGCCCTAGATAATTAAAAGCTTTACCTAAACCTGAGAGAGTTTTTACTTATTATCTTATCATTGAAAGCTCTATTTACATATTATTGAATACTAGCGCATACTCGTTGAGTATGTCGGGTTAAACAATATACCTACATCACTACATAGTATAAAACAAAGTCGCTTTCTCTGTACCTATTTCCCTATGTCACTTTGTATGCTTAAATCTTTAAAACTACGCAACGGATTTTGATGCGGTTTTTTTAATAGATAGAGTGATTTAATAGGAAAGTTTTAGTATATAATTTATTAGGTTTTAGACAAAGCGGGCGAAGCCGCTGGCGGTAAGCTAGTACCTAATAAAACTAAGTCGCTGTCGCATTCTGTCTATTCCTATGTACCTATGTTTGAATCTTTAAAATTAGGCAACGGGTTTTTTACGGTTTTTTAAATTGATACAATGATTCTTGATGAAGGTTTTAGTAAGTAGCCAAGTAGGTATATAATTTACTAGCTGCTCCCCGCGGTTTCACCCCCGTGACTCCGCTCCTGTTGGTCGTAGCGTGATGATATATAGCCTATAACCTTCCTCTATAAATGAGCTTTCTCACACCGAAAGAATTTTTAAATCGGACCAGTAGTTCCCGAGATTAGCGCGTTCAAACAAACAAACAAACAAACAAACTCTTCAGCTTTATAATATTAGTATAGATTAGGTTTTAGACGAAACGGGCGAACCTGCGGTTTGAAAGCTAGTAACAGCTATACAGGGTTACTGTAAAACACCAGCAACTTCGCAGGACAAGATATCTAATATCATAACTAACATTTGTTGTACGACTATTGGCATATCGTAATAAATTATATTTTATAAGTGACTAGCTGCTCCGCGCGGTTTCACCCCCGTGGCTCCACCCCTGTTGGTCGTAGCGTGATGATATAATATATAGCCTATAACCTTCCTCTATAAATGAGCTTTCTCACACCGAAAGAATTTTTAAATCGGACCAGTAGTTCCCGAGATTAGCGCGTTCAAACAAACAAACAAACAAACAAACTCTTCAGCTTTATAATATTATAGTATAGATTAGGTTTTAGACGAAACGGGCGAACCTGCGGTTTGAAAGCTAGTAACAGCTAGTAACAAAGGTTACTGTAAAACACCAGCAACTTCGCAGGACAAGATATCTAATATCATAAGTAACATTTGTTCTACGACTATTGGCATATCGCAATAAATTATCCATACTAATATTATAAATGCGAAAGTAACTCTGTCTGTCTGTCTGTTACTCAATCACGCCTTAACTACTGAACCAATTTGCATGAAATTTGGTGTAGAGATATTTTGATATCCGAGAAAGGACATAGGCTACTTTTTAACCCGGGAAATAGGATAGGTTTTATCCCGGAAATCCCACGGGAACGGGAACTATGCGGGTTTTTCGTTGACTGCGCGGGCGAAGCTGCGGGTGGAAAGCTAGTATTTTATAAGTGATTAAAAAATCATTTTCAGCTTTTATTGTGCTCTCCTAACATTTGTAAGTCTATGTTCTATTTATTATCGAAAGGACGACGCGACGCCCCCTTCCCCCTTTCGTTCGCTTCTTGTGTACGTAATTTTTGGGATGCGCGTAGAGTTTATAATATTCAAACGGAAAATTAAATGAACATTTATTTTTGTATGAAAATAAAATCTAACAAATTATCAAAAGTCGTAGAACAAATGTTGTTACTTATGATGTTAGCTATCTTGTACTGCGAGGTTGCTGGTGTTTTACAAGTAACCCTGTATAAATCGCGTTTTAAATTTAATCAGTGGTCCACCCCGGCTTCGCCCGTGGTACATATTTAGTATCCTATGTCCTTATCCTGGCTCTAAACTACCTCCCTGCCAATTTTCAGCTAAATCGGTTCAGCCGTTCTTGAGTTATAAGTGGAGTAACTAAAACGACTTTCTTTTATATAATATACTAGTGGTCCGCCCCGGCTTCGCCCGTGGTACATATGAAAAATAGATGTTGGCCGATTCTCAGACTTACCCGATATGCACAGAAAATTTCATGAGAATCGGTCCACCCGTTTCGGAGGAGTATGCAGACTAACATTGTGACACGAGAATTTTATATATAAGATAGGGTCAACCGGGGCAAATGCAACTAAAAAATAACAAGTTTCAAGTTTGATCGGTTGCAGTTATCTCCTTTTATATTTGGTCATTTATTTGACCCATTTATTGTTTTTTGTATTTATTCAAGATTATTTTAAACCAATCAAGCAATACAGTAGTCTTATAAATAACTGGTAGTGAGAATATTTCCTAAAATTGGTAGAAAAAGTTACATTAACCCCTAGTCGGGGGTAAATGCAACTAACTGCCATAGCTCTTCTTCTATTTCATATAAAATAACGAATATAGAATATATTTATGAGATTTCATGTTATTCATAGGATTTTGAACTGGATTACCGTGTAGCAAGGACGAGTTTTCAGGAAAAATCTTATTTTTCTAAATGTGGGGCAAATGCAACTATTTGTTAGAGAATAGTGTGGGGAATGCAAAAAACTTATTCATCGATATATTTTTATTATTCTATATATATATACAATAACGTTATCTATACAATAACGTTGCGATCGTAGATGGCGCCGCATTATTCAGAGGAAAATCTCATGTACCTACTTTGATTTACCACTTTAAATCGCAACAAAAAAAAATTACAGTGTACTACCTACTAAGTCAATTTTAGTTTTTGGTCAGAACAAATAATATTCTTTGTGTTAAATATTGTTAAAAACGTAAACCAAACAAAATACGTTTATTAGTTAATCAACCGTTAACTAAAAATTACTTGAACAATCACAGAACTATCCTACCTATCGTTTTTAGTTACTTATAGTCTTTAACCACGCTTTATCTAATTTTAATTTTACTTATGAACCCGTCTCTGGGTATAATATCGAAGAAATAATCGATGGTTCTTCTTTAATTAATCATAAAGAAAGTATATTTTGACTACCAAGAAGGATACATAATAAAAATATCGACACTGTCACATCACTAGTGTTTTTAGTTTCATACAAAAATATAAGGGGCTATTGTAACTAACCTCACAGTTGCAATAACCCCACAGTGAAATTTTCATGAGGCAATTGTAACTGCATCAATAACACAAAATAGAGTCAACTAACGCATTAAAAATATAAATGAAATATGCTTAACGGCTTGTGATAATCGTGTCCAATCAAAAACACCTGCAAAAAATCACTCCTAAACAATTTTTTTGTCTGTAAAACTCGACACCTGTTTTTACGCACACCAACTTCAAAATAGCGGTTTGACACAATGGCCTATCAATCAAATAGTTTTCATCGTAGGGGCACCATCTATTACTTGTAAGATTTATTAGTCGTTGAGTTATTGAATCATAGGTGGCGATATATTACAACAACTCTAATAAATTAGTTATGATAACTAGTTGCCATAGCCCCATAGTTGCATTTGCCCCGGTTGACCCTATAGATTATATTAACTAAACCTTAACTTTATCCTTACCTATATAGCTATTTCTCGGAAATCATAAAGTTTCTCTAGACTTACATAATCCTAACCTTGAGTAAACTCAATCTAAACTTAACCCATATTTTAAACAAAACATTAGCGGCTTACAGAATTCTACATAAATTGTAGGCACGTATTTTTCTTGTATATAATAATGTAGAAAAACAACTAACACTTGACTAAAATATGGGAATATCTGCACAGATATCTGTTGGGTTTTGTTTGCTAGTGTTCCAGATTTTGCTGAGATATCTTTAGCTAGCTTTTCTAGCCTTATTTTAGGCACTGACTCTTGGAAATATGTATTTAGTTGTTGCCGAATTCATAAAACAGTACATAAAACACTTTCAACGACTTCATTCGCCTGCAGTTCTTGAATAAAATTTTGCAGCGAGGCTTTATAGTTAGGTAATCTCAATAGTACCTAGGTTATCAACTATAGGTAGGTAGGTACTAACAATTTTAATTCTTGTAAAAACGACTCTACACACTACAGATTTTAAATACCTATTAGGTATTATGTAATCGTTAAAAATTGCAACGAAAGAAGCAAAACATGCAATTTAAATACATTCTATTAAAAATTAAAATCCATACCTACCTATAGCCTGAGATAGCCTGTTTATTAAAAGATACTTTGTATTTTGGGGGAAAATACAATACCTATAGCCTAGCATAGCTTAGCATTAGATAGGCACAGACCCTAAAACCTAGACACCACCTTACACCGGAAACTCTACACAAACGTTCAACCAAAAATACCATCGAAAATGCACCAACCTATTTACCAAATAATTTATATTCACGGTAATTACAGATGGATTCAGTTTAGACATTCGTGAAATAATTGCTACACAGAATAATTGCTAAATTCCGCAATTTAATTTAAATTGTTTTTTGGAAAGGAAACGCGAAATCATAAATAACATGATGGCATACGGACGTTTACATCACCTAGAATTCATATTTTTTTTTACAATCGTTGAAAGCCTTGGGTACCTATGTTATGTTACCTAGGAATATGAAGAAACAAACATTTCTTAACCATTAGGTTGGTATAAATTTTGACAGTCTAACAAACAGTTACCTACGAAGATGATATTATGATTTGATTCTCTCATTATTATATAAGTTACCTACTAGCCGCTCCGCGCGGTTTCACCCCCGTGGCTCCTCTCCTGTTGGTCGTAGCGTGATGGTATATAGCCTATAGCCTTCCTCGATAAATGAGCTATCTAACACCGAAAGAATTTTTCAAATCGGACCAGTAGTTCCCGAGATTAGCGCGTTCAAACAAACAAACAAACAAACTCTTCAGCTTTATAATATTAGTATAGATTATAAGTTAATATGCAATAACATTTAACAAACGCTATGCCCTGTTTCCCCTTCAAAGTTTAGGTATTCTGATGGCAAGAAAGGGCATTATCTACCAAATTCTAAATGACTTGATGGCGCATTAAAAGTTGTAGGTCTAGGAAAGATTTACCCACTTTAAAAAAAGCTGTAGATTGGTAGAAATACGTTTTTGTGTGATAACAGTTCTTCTAACTTTATCCCCTAGGTATATTTTACCGCCTTATGCAGGTATGTTACATCGACGTGCCTACTCATCCGTAATAAGTATTTTACTGATAGTTTGTGCTGAGATATCATGAAATATCTTCAAAATTACGATAATAAACATCTTTATTTATATTTAAAATTAACTAAATGAACTGCATTTAAATAAACCCATAAACCAGCTTCCTTGCCGCAAACGATTATGTCACTCGTATAAAATAATTTAAACGTAATTAGATATTCATTTCATGACAAATTATTTGTTGTAGGTACGTCGTCAACAGTCCATCAAGCCATCAACACGCCGCCTAGCTCCATAATGACAAAGCCCGCCCACCTAATGGTACATATCCCTAATTAATCGCCAAAACATCAATAAATCCATCAAACATCAGCGATTAAATGCGACTTCATAAATCCCAACAGATTTACGTTATGTGTACCGCCGCCATGCTATAACACGGCCGAATCCAAAAGGATTACTGTACAGCGACTCACGCTCGGGACAGGTGTCGCTCGATACGGCGTCATAGCCGGCCGCCTCACCATAAACAATCACTGAAAAAACATTTACTTCAAAAATAGAATTCGAATTCCCGCGCTAATTGCGCTCCTGCCAATGAGGAGCCGTCGCGTGCGAGCGGGACGACGCTAGGTTTGTTGTAATGAGTGGGAGGGAGACGTGGCCTCCGAGGAGTTCGTAGCCGCCCCGATAACAACATGGCGGTCGTGTTGATTGGCGGGCTTTTGGCGGGTGCCTCCCAACGCGTGACGCGGGAAAACGGAAGGCTATGGAAATGTCACAAACAGCCGACGCGACGGGGCGAAAACTAGCCTGCGCGTAGAAAAAGGTTCGGTATGAAATGCAAATGGGATCATTGTAGTGTGAATGTATTTTTTGCTTTCATGATAGGTTGCATTAAATATTCATAAGGGAACACTTATTATGAATTATGCTCAGTTTTTAAACACGTTTCTTTGAATTACCTAAGTGTTTTTAAGTTTTAAATCTAGACACATCATTAATTAAATTTGTAAAAAATTATCAAGGAACTCAAAACATACAATGGGTTCGCACTTCGCGGTATAAAACCTTTTTATTCGAGAATTTAAAATAGAGAAATTAATCGACACATTATTCAAATACCTACGCAAGCGTAGATATTAAATGCAGTAGGTAGGTAACCTATCCTACCTATTATAAGATATTATCTTTATTCTTAGTAAAGAAAAATGAAATATAAAAGCAATAAATTATTTTATTAAGACAGGAATAACAATTGATTAATTGTTATTTTTATTATTATAGAACCTACCTCTAAACTTTGAGAAAAATATATATTTTATCTGTAACGATCTCTACGTTTAATTTTTAAAATGTTTAATTTCTTAAATTTCTGATGTCATGTCATTTTATTTAGGTATTTAATATTTATTATATGATTAAGTAGGTACAATGGTAGATAATACAAACTTAGGTATATCTACATAATTAAGTAGGTATATATATCTTCCTACTTGAAAATATATTTTATTTAGTTAGGTATTAGGTACTTAATTTACTTTAGGTGGATAATTAATGCGGATATAGGTACTTGCCTCTATCAATCAATCTTTTTATAAATTACCTACTTAGGTAGGTATGTCGAGCTTTTTCATATTTCCTGATTCCTCTAAACAATTATTGTAAACAATGGAAGTAGGTTCTAACTTGTAACCTATCTAGAAACTTATACAAGAATACCTAAAACAATATAGGTACCTATGTCTATAAAGTAAAGGTAATATCTAGGCACTTAAATATTATTTAAACAAATAGGTAAATACATAAGATATGTACCTACCTATCTACACACATACCTAAATGACATTTTATTAACTGCCCCATTACCCCAACCATTATTATGCACTAAAGTAATCCACGAACACTAAACAGAAAGAAAACCACATTAGAAAATAGAGAAGACTTGTTTTATGATATTAGAGCGGGCGATCGTTCTGACGGAAAGTCCGCCCATAAATATTTTCAGAAGTAAAACGCTCTGAAAATGCGTTGTTTACCTACATGGTAAATTACAACCAAACTTGTAGGTATAATAAATAGTTTTAAAAGATAAACAAGACAAAAACAAACAATGAAGGTAGGTACCTAGAGTCGAATTATTTGTATTTACCTATGCAGACAATTCCCATGGCAAAATTTTAACCAAAGTTGTTCAATAGTTTTAAGAAGTTAGGAACAATGTATAGAGTCGTATTTTTGCGTAGGTAAGTATTTATAGTACCTACCTTTAAGTTAAAGAAATTGATAATGAAATTGAAAATATTTGAAAATCTCGTGACATTATGTTCGTTTCCCTATAACTTCAGTAAAATAAAAACCGGCCAAGTGCGAGTCGGGCTCGCGCACAAAGGGTTCCGTAGCAGCAAATATAATAAATTACAGTTAAATCAACCTATCTCAAAAACTATAAGAGATACTTTGATCAAACCAAAAATCGTTGAAAGAGTTAATTAGCATGCATCACCTCTATTTTTTTTAGAATTTTATACCCCGTAGTTATAAAAATAGAGGGGGGGGGACATACTTTTTACGACTTTGAGAGCTGATATCTCAAAAACCGTTCACTTTAAGAAAAATGTTTTTTAGAAAACTTTATATCATTTTAAAAGACCTTTCCATTGATACCCCACACGGGTATGTACATCGAAAAAAAAAATTTCATCCCTCAGTTACATGTATGGGGGGCCCCACCCCCAATTCTTTTTTTTACTATTATTGTCATATTTTTGTAGCGGTTCATACAACACATATTCCCATCAAATTTCATCACTGTAGTACTTATAGTTTCCGAGTAAATCGGCTGTGACAGACGGACAGACGGACAGACGGACAGACGGACATGACGAAACTATAAGGGTTCCGTTTTTGCCATTTTGGCTACGGAACCCTAATAAAAACAACCCACATACAGAATCCAAAAAGCACTTGTTACAACATTAAAGTAGACATTATTTTGCTTCCATAATTGTTTACTCGACTATTATCGTCTGATAAACGCCATTATAAAAAGTGACAGTTGCCAGACACATTCGACACTTTGAGTGGTCTGATATCGGATACATTAGACCACATTACATTAACCTAATAAGGAAAAACCTACCTATTTATAACTATAATATTATATACGTTATACGTAGTATATTATTATTAGTCTGTGATATTATGGAGCGGAAAATGTTTTTGTTCGTTTGCTTTTTACGATATAAAAAAGAACTCTTGATCGATTTTGAAACTTCTTTTATTATTAGGAGAGCTCAACCCTAGCGAAGCCGGGGCAAGCAACTATATGACTTGTGTATTTTAGGTAATTTGCAGAAGTAGAGTTTTTCCAAATGCAAGAATTATCAAACGATTAAAGGAATGGACTGTTACATATAGTAAGTTACTCTATGGACTTTGAATAGTAAAGGAAGGCCTCTTTGCCTTCATTGAGTGTCTTGTCTCGATCGAGATGTCTTATTAGAATTCTTTTTAATTTTGCCTAAATTTCAATAGAAGCAGAGTTCGCGTATTTAATTGAAATACCTGCGCCAGAGCACGTGTTGCTGTTTGTCCTATGTGGTCATGCGGCTCTTCGGTCCTGTTGGTCTTGTTTCTTATTTGACGGTGCATTTACACCAAATGAACATAGGGCTAGAGCTAGAGCATTCTTTCGTGATCTTTTAGTGTAAACGAAAACTCGTATTCAGTGTTGTTCAGTATTAGAACATTGCATGGAATATTTTCGAACGAATGCACGTTCTAACCCCACTATGTCAAATTCATTTAGTGTAAACAGGCGTAGAGCATTTTTTCGTAGTTTTTAGTGCGTTTGAAAAGATTCCATGCAATGTTCTAATACCTACTGAACAACACTGAATACGAGTTTTCGTTTACAATATAAGATCACGATCACGAAAGAATGCTCTTGCTCTATCTCTAGCTCTATATTCGTTTGATGTAAATGCACCGTGAAAGTTAGGGAAGATTTATCTTTGAAAAATATGTACTTAATAATAGAGATACCCAATAAATGCATCTAATTTGACGACGCGGTTGGCGCAGTGGTAAAGTAACTGCCTACTGAGCCGACGGTCCCGGGTTCGATCCCCGGTCAGTGCAAATATTTGTGTGATGAACTCAATTATTTGTTCTTGGGTCTGGGTGTTTTTATCTATATATGAATTTATTAAATATTATATTTATCGTCGCCTAGTACCCACAACACAAGCCATAATTGAGCTTACTGTGGGACTAGGTCGATTTGTGTAATAATGTCCTATAATATTTATTTATTATTATTTATTAATTAAGTCTTGATAACGAAGGATATTATAAAAAAATTGGTTTTCTGTAAAGTCGATTTACTGACGATAGTTGAACGTGACAACGTCCGATTGTGCTTCTTTGTCGTTCGTTCCGCGCTCTCGCTCGCACTCCAAGCTTTACATGGAACGCCTCAGAGCGAGGTAACGCCGCATGAGTCATGTTTTTTCGTGCGTGCACGCGGCTCTATCGAATTATAAGACGTTGTCACGTCAAAAAATAAGTTAACATAAATCAGTAGGTATACATAAATCAGTTATCTCTGAGTCATATTAGTAAGTACCTATGTATTGCGCTGTAAAACTGTAGTTTACTTCTTATCATTCAAATACGTATTAAGACATAACTACAAATGTGTACAAATAAAGCAAATATTACAACATGATATAATTTATGTGCATGTTTGTTTAGAAATAAATAACGAACGCACGCCTAGCGCCTAAAGGTCACGCAAATAACTAATGCAGATTAAACAGAATCGTTACGCAATACCACCTGTGTCTCGAACTTAAGTACCTATGACCTAACAGCTAAATGTATTCCCATTTTAAAGTCGACACCAAGCCGGCCATTACACCCACCCGCTTGACTTTAAGCCAAATTATCAGCGTAACTGTTTCGCTTGAGAGATTAATCTCGATTAAATTTTATTAAAGTGAAATGAGCCGCCGCGGCACGCGAGCCTCGCCCGGGAACGTCACTTTGACGCATCGCCGCGCGAAAACTTCGATAGCTGCGAGCATTATTTCCACAGGTAATCCCGTTTATATTCCAATCACACTAAATCATAGCTTTTATTTCTTATTACAGAGTCGTTCGGCAAATCGCGGCGCGATTGCACGCACCGTTTTCGCGCGCTAATTTCTGCTCCGCGCGGGCGTCCGCCTTGACATTTGACTGACAGGTGAAAGGGCGCGAATTAGTGGGAGCGTTCGGAAACCGATCGACTTGCAAGTGTGCAACTATTCCGTTCGAATTAACGTACGTAGGGCGAAGTAAAAATTTAGTTGCGAATTTTAATCGTGCGAAAACAGCGCGCCGTTCGCGTTAATTGCGGTCGGGTGGATGTTGTTTGGGGTGATCAAGTTAATTTAACTCGGTTAGTCCATTAGTGTAGACTGTAGCATATGGAGTCGAGTGGCCATAGATAAGATACAGCCATATGTCATGAATATGAGCGCTACCGTTCGGCATCCGCGTACAAACATGGACGCTTGGATTAGGCGACAAACAGTGGAATTATGATGTTAAAACTAAGTGATAATGATGTATACTTGAGATAATGAGGTTTTAGTTAGACGAGTTTGGACGTTGGTGTGAGACACGTCAGAGTGTTGTCTTAAGATAACGTTCATTCAACAGAAGAGCGCGCTTTACAGGACAATATTACACTATCTTACACCGAACAAGTAAATTATGTACTGGTCGGGTGTGATAAGTATATAACATAAATGTGTTATATTCAACACGTTTTATAGCTTTTCAATACATAATTGTTTCTTACAGGAGTAGGTACTTACGTGGAAAGTTCGCAGTTCGCACGATAGAGAGATATCAATCATTATTTTGAAATTTAAAGGTATATCCTAGGTTTATGCGATCGTAGGTGAATATGTTTAGGATTTAAAGGCATCTATCACAATTAAAAACCAAATACGTAGGTATCTACCTACTAACGAATACCACAAGTTTTTTTTTTAATATTTATTTCATTGAAAATCTTTCAAGTATAGGTAACGTCTGTTGATAGAAAACGTAAGTGGTTAAATTCTGAGGCGTCAGCATGCCTATTATAGATAAATAATAAAACATATCTTCTGATTCACCTAATTCATAAAACTAAACTACGAAAGTCTATTAACAGACCCCTTTTTGCACGCCTCATAAGCGAAGCGTTGAGGTGGGTACTACTGTCA
>CAJQZN010030295.1:0-11321 GCA_907164685.1 Colias eurytheme | reverse complement strand
CACAGAGACAATATTTTGTTACCACAGATAAACAATAAATTTTACAAGTTTCACTTCTTACGTGTGTACACTAGTACACACACACATTTTTTTTTGAAGTAAAACTTCTTTAGGCGCGACTAGGGAGTAACTCAGATTTTTTTTCTGACGGAAGTAACGCTGTGTAGTTTCCGCCATTTAAAAATAATAATTCTGATTGGTTGTAAGTATATGTCATATACTACACGCTTCTTGACTTATACGCCAGCTAGTGGCAAATAACATAATCAATTAGGATTATTTATTTTCAAATTTTCAAACGGATCAATTGTGAATAGCAAAGTGAATGAAAAATTCAACAGTTTTAAAAACATTATTTTAAATTGCAAAATTTTTTTAAAATCTCTAAATATACTATTTATTACTTTTAAAATAAGTAAATTAAAAATAAATTTTTCTGACAATTGCGACATTTTATAATATTCAATAACAAGGTTATATTGACATGTGCGTTTTACTTCAATCGCGCGTAAAGGTTACACGCACACACTTTTTTTCTATAATAATCATCTCTTTTCCCTTAGATACAGCCCGAGCACGACAGCCGCCAAGCGGGCTGGCGTTGTGCATCGTTTTTTCGTAAAATATTATAGCCCTAGTGTGGTCGTGCTACGTGCATTTGTATCGCTACTATTGCTTTTTTATTTTCCTTTTCATGATAGGTTCATCCCCAGTTTAGTGTTATTTTCGGCGTTTTTAACGTGATAACGTTTTTAAAATCGTTTTAGTCGGGTGACATGTTCAGAAACTTGTGTCACACCAAAACCTCACGAGCGCTGCCACCAATAAGACGTTATCACGTAAACATCTCTTTACTTTACAAACAACCAATTTTTTTTTCTATAATAATCATTTTCCCTCAGATACAGCCCCAGCACGACAGCCGCCAAGCGGGCGGGCACCGAGCTGCCGGAACAGTACCGCGTGGGCGAGTGGCTCACGGCGGTCGCGCCGCGCAAAGCGCCCTACCACCCGCAGATGGGCGACCGGGCTGTTTACTTCCGGCTGGTGAGTGGGGGGAGGGGGGGATGAGACTTCTTGGCTAAATTCTGTTGAGCAACAGTTGATCAACTGCTGATTGATTGTTTATGTTGTTGAGCAACATTCGGCTCAAGGGTTGCAAAACAATACAAAAAGAACAAACACCTACAGCTACACAAACAAAAACAAAAAAGTTGACTTGAGAATTTAAATTTGATGAAATGGAAACGAAAGTAGGGAAATTTATAAAAAAAGTATAAAATTCGAAGCCATTTTCATGCGGTTTACAACCCTTACAAGAAAATACGATTTTTTACAGTCCCTGGACCGTTATTAACGTGTTAATCGTAACCTAGACACTAAATATATTTTTGGATATACTACAAAATAGCAAGTATATTTCTTGCAGGGACACCAAAGGTATTTCGAAGCGGTAGCCGAGAAGGATTTGTACAAAATACACCCGAGAGACAAACCGTGGGAACGGATGCATATAAATGTGAGTTTTTTTGATATTTTTTAGTTTTTTCTATAGAACAATTGTCTTACTGATCTTCTTCCTGACTGAATATAAATCAAATTCAAATTTTTATCAAATTCAAAATGTATTTATTTTTTACAAAAATTTTCAAATTTTTACAAACTTTCACATAAAATGTAAATCCCTGGTTAACCCACTGGGAAAACCTGTGCGGGGTCAACCAGTGACCTCCGTCGGCTTTGCATATTTTTAACAATATAATTTGTGACAAATAAGCAAGAGACAGCAATTATTACAGTACACAGTGCAAATTTTCATTATATTTTTTTCTTTATATTCAAGTAACTTTGTTTGTTTTTGGCACAGACTATTGAAAATGTTTATTCCCTCTTGACTTTTGTGTTACAATTTGATCACTATGAATCTCTCTTGGTTATTATATCTATTGAATGCGCATTCGAATTGATCGCTATTTTCTTAGATATCAGTAAATCGTTTGATTTCGTTAATTAACTTACTCTTACATAAACTAGAGAATAAAGAGTCAAAAGAAAAGAAAATGAATAGATTGAAAACTATTTAAAATGAAAGGAGCCATATGTTCAATTAATATACATGTTTATCAAATAAAATTAGATAAATACCCAGTAGAAAGGCTTCGGAGTGCACCAAGGCAGTATTCTCGGTCCGTTTCTGTTTCTTATGTATATTAACGACATAAGAAACATACGTGTAAATTTTTGACGGAATCAAAATAATTCAATCGAATTATTAATCAGTTTTGAACTTAGAACGTGTAAAAGACACATTTTGGCGTATTCATTTAGATGAAATTTGTAAATGGTTTATTTTCTTGAAATTTTGTGATCCAAATATTGTATTGTTGGATCGCCAGGACTGTGAAGCGGTCAAAGTGGTCGGCATGAAGTACGCGATAAAACCGCCCCGCGTGGTCTGCCTGAAGCTGGCGCGTGAAATGGAACGCGGCAGCTTCACCGTGCGATACCACGACATGCCCGACGTGATCGACTTCCTCGTGCTGCGGCAGCAGTACGACGCGGCCGTGGCGCGCAGCTGGGGACAGGGGGACAGGTGAGTGGGGGCAGGGGGCAGGGTGTTGGTCTTAGCGTGATGATATATAGCCTATAGCCTTCCTCGATAAATGGGCACCGAAAGAATTTTTCAAATCGGACCAGTAGTTCCTGAGATTAGCGCGTTCAAACAAACTCTTCAGCTTTATAATATTAGTATAGAATATAGATAATAAGAAGCAAATTAGACAAAAATATCGTTTATTTGTGCTTTACAATTAGTAAATTATGACATTTAGTCATATGTCTTGATTTGTCGTTATATTCGAAATATGTTTTATCTATAACTTATCTTTACAATAGAGATGAAGTGTCTTTAATGTCACAAAAAACAATTTATACGTGTTTTTCTAAATTTTTTATGCAATAACATTGGTACTTAAGTTTCTCCTTGTAGGCATAGTACGCAGATGTCTAGAATGCAATAAAAAAATCCATTTTTTCAATTGTTGTTTTTGAAGTGAAACTTCTTTTCGAAAAATTTGTAACATTTTTTCGTCTCGCGTGACATTTTTCCGTTACGCGCCATCTTTTTCTTTTACCAACCACGTGATTCGACGTATTTCTGTAAAGTTGCATAGTGTTGCATAGTGTTTTTTTTATCCTAGGTTAAAATTACGTAATAAACGATTCATTTAGAAAGTGTTTATTGCTAACATTATTTTTCACACTATCCAGGTTCCGCTGCATGATAGACGACTCCTGGTGGACGGGGATAGTGCTCGAGCGAGTCAGTCCAGTCTGTGCAGGGCCGGAATCGAACTCGCAACCCCATACATCGAATAGTAACGAGTGGGCCACTGGGGCGGCTTGTGAGTTGGCTTTGGATATTATAAAATGTTGATTTTAATGCTATTTATTATATTTAATTTGTAATTTTGGCAGCACAATAAAGTGTTTAAAATAAATAAATAATTTTTTACAATTTTCCATGCAAAAAAGGTTTTAGAAATGTTTAGATGTACAATCTGTTACATAAACGAATATTAATCTGTTCTCAAATGTTTGTTAAAAACTTCTAGTCAAAGGGAATAAACGTGAAAGTATATCAAACTAACTAACAAACGATAAAATTCACAAAACTTTCATCAAAATAAATTCAACCTTATATGAATGAATTAAAGTCGGATTGAAAATTTCAACTTGGGTAGACTTTGGGGACATTTGATTGTATATCGTACTTGTTAATCGTTAGATTCAAATAATTTTGGTACCTAATTTAAAATATTAAATAATATTAACTATGTGTTTTCCCTTACAGCCCATTTCCTATCATTACGAGTACAGTGGGACAACGGTGAAGTGGAAAGATTATCTCCCTGGGATCTGGAACCGCTCGACCCGGAAAGGTGAGGTTTTCTTATTTTAAACTGATTTCAACTGTGACTGTCACTTACGATATTGGCTATAAGCGTGACTGTGACTTATGACATTGGCTATAAACGTGACTGTGACTTGTGGTACTGAATATTAACTTTATTAAGGTATTTTTTGCTACGCATTCGTCGTTTATGTCTCCACCTTCGTTCCGCCTGAGTGTGTGACACCTAAAATTTTTCATTTATTTACTTATATTTTTTACTTATATACAGGTTGCCAGCGGAGCCCGGCGGTGCGGTGGCCGTACTACCGCACGAGCTAGAAGCAGTACTTTGCCGCGCGGGTGCGCACGAGTGGCCGCCGCACGCGTGCCGCGCGATCGCAGCGCACATCTCGCAGGTACTGACTGACTGACTGACACGATACGAACACTTAGATGGTGGACTGACAGACTGACGTATAGACACAGCTGACTGACAGACTGGCGTATAGACACAGCTGGGCTGGCAGACTCGCGTATAGACGCAGCTGAACCGACACAATGGTTTATAGACACCGCTGAACCGACAGACTGGCGTATAGACACAGCTGAACTTATAGAATACGCCGACAGACCGGTATATAAGCACTAGCTGACGGACTGACTGAAAGACCGACGTATAGACAATGCTGTCGAAGTAGTCTAGTTAAATTTGCCAAGAAGTCAAAATTAATGTGATATAATCTAAATTCGGTTTGACCAGCTGTTTACACGTCTATCCGTCTATCATTCAATTAGACCCGTTTAACTATTGTTTTTAAACACAGCTACTCTGACAGTCCGGTGAACAGACCGAAAATCAAATTTTGTTTTCTATTTATTTATTTAAGTATAAAAAATAAATTACTTCATGTAATTTCTTAATTAACAATATGACTAGCTATTTAAAATTCCTCTTTCCCAGGTGATGTCGCTGTCAGTAGCGGAGCCGTTCGTGGCGCCGGTGGACCTGCAGCTGTACCCGTCGTACGCGATGGTCGTACCGTACCCGGTCGACCTGGCGACTATACGGGCGAGGTTCGAGAATTTGGTGAGTTTTGCGGGAAAGATAGGGAATTCAACGAGTGAGACAAAAATATAGATAAATACAGTAGAACCTCTATAAGTCGAATACCAAGGGAGACGCCAAAAAATTCGAGTTATAGAGTTTTCAACTTATGGAGGATTTTGAACACCTGACACCAATCAAGCAAACACGTGTTTACGTGAGTCATAGATTTATTATCAAATACTCCTAAAATGTTTTCTAAGAAACAATAGTGTACTTACATTGTCGGCACGTTCTTAAAGTCGGTAATTTATTTTTGTTCAAACAATAAAGGTGATAAATTCCTAATGATCAAGTTATAAAGGTTGTAAAATAAAAAAAACGTTGCTATGTTCGACATACAGAGGTCAAATTTAATTTTTCGAGTTATAGAGTGAAAATATGTACCAAAATGGCTTAGAGGGACTCGATGATTATTTCGACTAACAGAGGGTAGAGATTTCAAGTAATAGAGGTTTTGGTGTTTGAAGGGAAGGGAACAAAACATTTTTTCGAGATTTGGAGGTTTTTGACTTATCGAGGTTCGACCAATGATATTATATATAGAAACAAGAGGTAGATACGTCATCAACGCACCAAAACTGATTCCGTGAATTGGTCCTATTTGGGACCAATACAATCAGTCAGATTGTCACCGGTCCCAGTGAGCGCATGTGCCTATAGGTACATTAAAGTTGTCGAAAATGCCTTCCTGTGTGTTCAGAAAGTGCACGTATTCGTGCAAAAAAATAAAGAAAGATAAAGGAATATCATATCACAGCAAAATATATTAAATTATTACAGTTTAAGAGTAAAAATAACAATTTACAATTCTTTATTAATGACACTTGCTTGACACGTGTATTGAAATAATGAAAGGGATAAAACATTGCTTCAATCACTAGTGTGACAAAGCTAGCGTACACTGTGTTCAAAGATTATCATGTAGATACGATTATTGAAAATAGAACGGTTATTTTATTAATTTCGATTTGGGTAAATACTTGATTAATTTTATATTTAAATCCACACAGTGCATATAATTAATAAATATATCTATTTATTATATACAATGAAATCGTGATGGCAAAAATGTTTGTTTGCAAAAATGATGTTGAATATACGTATACATTGAAGAAAAGATTATCGCTACTGACGAAAAAGGCTATTTGCTTTTCTGTAAATAGCTATTGAACATAAATTTTATTTGTGTTTTAGATAAAAAAGTGAAGAAACTTCATCCTTTCTTTTATTTCATCCTTTTTTTTCATCTAGGCTGGTGCCTATTATTATAATAAATTATCCTACAAGTTGGAGTGATGACCTTGTACGGGTTTCGGGAACTGCCTTGAAACGAATAGCGTAAGATCGGTCCTTAAGGAGTTCTATAAGGAGGACTATATGCAGTATGCTCAGCAGTGGGTATTTATCGGGTGAAATGATGATGACTTAAACGAACACCACAGCTAGTAATAAATACTTAATACTTACAGTTATATCTCCAAAAAAGTTTTTTATTTTTTTTTTTCATTTTAGTTAATACGACATCATAATAATCATAAAATAGTAAATGAAATTGTCACATTTATTTACTTGTGCAGGAAACCTAACATCTATAACATTGAACCTTCTGTGTCGTTTATCTATGCCAATTACCATGGCAACTATTTGTTTATTTATATTTAATTGGTGAATTCTTATGACTTTTGCTTACACCTGCGCGGCAGTGACAAACTATCTTTGTCTTTTTTATTTATATCATTTTATTAGAGCCATCTCTCTTATACAGTCTGTCAATGTAATAAATTAAGTAAAATGAAAATTGTATTTGTGTGTGCCTGACACTGCATATGAAGCATTTTTTTTGGATATATTGTGAGTATATAACGTATCTATACATAAAATATCATTGGGTTCGACTTAACGGGGTTCTACTGTATATCAATCAAAAGTAAGACTAACTTCCGCCATTCCGCCATTCCGCCTCGTGATCGAATTTTTTCTATTCTTTATAAATTTATATAGTACTAGCGGTCCGCCCCGGCTTCGCCCGTGGTAGGAATATAATAGAAAAGAATTATCGAAATCGGTTCAGCCGTTCACACGTGATGCCGTGACAACGCGAAACGGGTGCAGACCCGCCGCCTTTTTATAGCTCCCGCCGCGAAGCGCGTCGAACGCGGCAACTGATACTCAAAAATAATCCTTATGGCATGATTCTGTATTCACATTTCACGCTCGATGACTTATAGCGTATTTCATGCCCAGGAGTATGAAGAATAATTGTGCCAAATTTGGTTAAAATCCGTCGTGTAGTTTTTGTTTCTATAACGAATATACAGACAGACAGACAGACAAAAATTTTACTGATTGCATTTTTGGCATCAGTAGCGATCCCTTATCACCCCTTCATAGTTTTTTTTTTAATATATTTCATGTACAGAATTGGCCTCTCTACAGATTTATTATAAGTATAGATATAGCTTTTACGACCGATTCGGGAAGCAGTTTTTCCGTAGCTGCTCTTTCAAAAATCACGTCAAGTACGCACGCCGTCGTACGCACGTTTATACGCACACATATGTGTCGTTCATTCCTGACCGTGGCTCGGCTGCACACAGATAGAGTCTGGCCAGCCAAAGCTGAACCCAGTAAAGGGCGGCAAATTTAAAAAATATGGACGTGGTAAGATCGGCTTTAGGAGAAAAAAAAATTTTTTTGATCCTTTTATATGATACAGGTGATCAAAATGATTTTTTACCGTTTTCAACAAAACTGACAAATAATTACGCCGAAACGCCATGTTGACATTCCATAGTGTGGCCGCTACAAAAAACACTGGGTTACACTTTGGCTGGCGAGACTCTAGCTGCGGCCGGGGAACGGCGTAAAAATGTCAGTGAATATTGATTCATTTGTTTCTCAACTTCATCACAGTGCAGTCACACCCAGGACACTCCATACAAAATTATCACAAAAATTATCGTTTTGACAGTCACACTGTAGAGAGTGCGAATGTGTGTGTTAACGCTTTAGGGTTCGCACATTAATTGTGACTAGCGTAAAGAAATTCGCGTTTTTCTGATGAAATACATCTGTAAACAGCACAATAACTAACCATTTTCTACAAAAAACGATAATCACAAATCCAAAATAATAAAATTACTTTAAGTCAATTTGATTAATGTTCTCAATCTTCGTTGCGTATCGTCCTTGCAGAAAAATGCGGGCCATTTATAATAGCATGATCGTGCGGGGTGAGGTAAGTGTTTAATTTTGGCGGGAGGCGGAGAGTGTCCGTTCTGTAGCGTTTAGCTACTATTATGTATTCTGTGGTGCAGTGTGAATTTATCCATTCTCTAATACTTTTCCAGTTCTACCGTCGTCCAGCAGCAGCGCAATTCGACGCGCGATATTTGGCCAGCAACGCGGAGCAGTTCAACGAGCCGCACACGCCGATCGTGCGGCAGGCGCGGCTCGTCACCGACCTGCTGCTCTCCATCATCAGGTACCCTCGACACCAGGTAGACCAACCATGCGGGAACAGCTGGAGTAGAAATACGGAAAGATCGCATTCTAACACCGAAAGAATTTTTCAAATCGGACCAGCAGTTCCCGAGATTAGCGCGTTCAAACAAAGCCACAGCTATAGCTTCATTCGAAAAGTAGGAATTTTTAGACCAGATGAACGTGCAAGAAATGGAAACGGTAAAGGTAAAAATTGTGAGGAATAAGACATGTCAAAGAAACAAAGTTCGATGATATGTCTCTGCTGCATGCTCGCACTTGGCCGATGCGGTCAAAGCCAAATCAAACTTTATATTGCATAAAACTATATTTTTTACGCTCAGACTGAAAATAATACTTGAGCGAAAAAATGACGCAGTTAAAGAGTAATAACACGATATTCGTGTTGAATTCACAGTTAAAAAAACAACGTGAAATTCGTGCTGTGGTCAACCGTCAAAGTCAAAGAGACATAACACAATTGATATTATGTGGTCACAACACACAGATAAAATGCGAAATTCTCTTTATGTCACTTGTACTTGAACAAATTTTTACAACTTAATTCATCTGGTCAATACCAAAACTAAAATCAACCTTATTCGCATGTACTTAAGTTTCAAACTCAAACTTTTTCAATTACGCTTCTTATAAAAGCACTTTCTAATCGTCATAACATATTTTTAACATTTACCACCGATTCGGAAAGCAGTATCTATGGAGAAGAACCGGCAAGAAACTCTGTAGTTGCTATGTCGTTAGATTCTCAAACCACTGAGTGGATATTATCCATTTTGTGCCGTTGTAACTAGTTATAAGTTAATTTTATTTATTTTTATGTATTAATGTGCATCGGTACAAATAAATATATTTTCTTTCTTTTCTTTCTTTCTTTCTTTCAATAATAACTATTATTTTTTCAGTAATTGGCAGTCAATAGACGTGGTAAGCAAGTACCACGAGTTGGCCGCGTCCTACCATTCGTCTGATGATGAACCACTGCATGATAAGGTGAGCTTTTAGTGATGAGTTTGTGCAAAAGATAGTTAAAATAGTTTTGTAATTAAATAATGATGATAATATAGGGATTTGAAAATTTTAATGATTTTAAAATTTGCGAATTTATAATTCCACAGTTTTTTTATTAGCTTGGGCCGTATTATGAATTATGACCTCTTATTTCCAGACAGTTTACGCCGTTAATTATACTGACTGGCAAATTCATATTATGATCGCAATAACCAGCCGTGGTTAATTATGGTAATGAATTTGCCAGTCAGTTCAATTCACGGCGTGAACTGTCTGGAAATAAGAGGTCATAATAGAGCCCCTGATATTAAACTTTTTATTGTTGATTTCTATATGTATGCTCTGCAAGAAATGCGTATTATTTTATGGCAATTTAAATTCATTATTACTTGTATGATTTTTAAGAATGAAACAAATTCGATTGTTGAGATGGTTTTGAATCCTTTATCTTTTCTTAATTTTCTAATAATTAGTTTTTCACATTTATTTACATTTTAAAATTTTAACGCTATTGAACTAAAAATTAAAATGCGTTACATGCTTTTCTTATGCAACGCACGTTGATATTCTATAATGTACACAGAAACGCGTGCGCAGTGCGAACAGGCGGCGAAGCGAAAGCGAAGCGGGCGCGTGGCGGGAACGTGTCACCGCGTTAGTGAGGGAATTGGCTGCTGCTGCTGATGCTGAGCCGTTCAGACATCCCGTGGAGCCCAGCCAGGCACCTGGTGAGTGGGGGGAATTATTTAATAAAGCCCCCCCCCCTGGAAATAAATAAAAAGACGGGTTGCACTGGGGGAGTGCCGGCAGAAGTGAAAACTTGATTATTAACGTTGAGCATGTTTGATATTTTGGAATGGTATCCGTCTTACGCTTTTTTGATCAGGTCACGTGTCCTGACGCGAGTTTAAGATTTTATACCCATTACAGAAAAAGTGCTCAACGCCGCTAAAGAAGTTTTCACTCAAAAAATATTTCAGGACAATTTTCACACACGGCACGATCTGATCCCATACTAAGCTTTCGCTTGTGTTATGGAAACCAGATGGCTAATAAACATACATGTGTAATTTTAAATAAATACTTATATAGATATAATAAATAAATGTCAATTTTTCATAGGGGAAAAAGGGGATGGCTGTATAAAAGTGTATGATAGTTTGATAGATCGTGAAACTTATTAGTGAGGCGCTTTGTGTGTGGGGGGGAGATAATATTTATTGATGAAATGGGGGCAATAGGGGGTTGTTTAAAATGGCTAGTAGTCATTAGTACAGCCCGCTAGGAAACTCTGCCTAATAGAAGGCAGAGTTTTGCTTCAATAAATTTTTAACGTATTTCTGAGTAGTTTTTTTTTATAAATTTTTGTTTATCAGATTCTGTAATTAAGAGAAATGAACTTCTATGGAGTATTAAACATCAGATGCCATAAATATAGATTCGAATATTCGATTTAGAATTCCACCTCAAATACATATACTGACATAACCAGTTTAGAAGTTAAAATGAAACACACCAAAACTTTTCTCTGTTATATCTCTGTTGATAAATTTTGTAATAATAATAAAAAGCCTTATATTTCCAGAAAAAAAGAAACTTAAATAACATTTGTTTTTTGTTTTTACTAAACTTAACCTATATTTGCCTTGTTTATATTAATTTAAATATATTTGTAGTTTTTAGTGTTTTGTTCAGTATTTTGGTTCGTTTTCCAGAACCCCTCCTCGGGTGAAGGCCTCCTCCAACGTTTTCCATTTTTCCCTATTCAGGGCTTTATGTATCCAGTCGTGGCCAGCCGTCCTGACA